>ML780127.1:11034-36946 GCA_009831015.1 Picea engelmannii | reverse complement strand
TCAATTACTTGGCATCAACCAATGACATCAATCAAACCAAACCATTTACATCAATGACATATGATCCAACAATCTCCCAAGTAATCAAACCATTGGCATCAATGACAAACCATTGGCATCAATGACAACATGATCCAACATTAGGATCGATAGGGAAAGGTATCTCAAACATACTGTCACCAATTTAGAATCCTTCAACGAACCCTCATCGATAGATTTCCCCGTGCTAGGAAACTACTCCCGCGATTCTGATTTTGACAATTTCACTCCTCTCTCATATGATGTTCCTCTCATTCAAAACTCTGAAATGGATTTTCAAGTGAATCTACTAGTAGCGGTGGAAGAAATCCTCTTCTACCAAGAACCTATGTTGGAAACCACACACAAGGTATGCAGAGAGGAGGAAGTAACTAGGCATGAAGAAGATGATAAATTTTGCTCACAAGTTTGGACCCTCTACTTTGATGGGTCTAAATCACAAGAAGGGTCAGGAGCAGGGTGTATCCTCATTGACCCAAAGGGGAAGAAAAATTTTGTGTCCTGTAGACTAGAATTTGAATGCACTAATAAAACTGTCGAGTATGAATCTTTGGTGCAGGGATTAAAGAAATCCATAGCCTTAAACATTAAATAACTAAAAAAAATTGGGGACTCTGAAATTATCGTCAGAAAAGTAAAGAATACTATACCTTGCAACTCACCCCACCTGAGGAATTATCAACAGGAAGTGCATATGCTAATAGAACATTTTGAGGTGTTTAATATTACTGTGGTTCCTAGTACAAGGAATACTCTTGTTGATTCCCTAGCTATTGCAGCCTTGAGGCTACCCCCTTTAGAAGACTATGAGGCCTTGAGGTTCACTGTGGAACTACTCTACAAACCATCAGTACCCAACAATATTTCTAATTGGAAAGTTTTTGAAGGAGATGAGAAGATTATAGACTTTCTAACCAATCAAGAAATTTTTAAAGATCTGGCTATTGATGATGAAGTATTCCAAGAGAAACTAGCAGAAACCAATTTCCACGAATGAAAGGACGAAACAAATCACTCTAGCACCAAACCAAGGTTTCACACGATACCGAAGGGGGTATCCAATCTGGAAAACCTTTTCGACCTGAGGGAGAGATTCAAAAGGTCAACGAACACAAAGACAGGGAGTTTGTGTCCCATATACAAGACTATAAATCTAGGAACCGCGGAAAACCATAAGAATATAAATCTAGGCAAAACAATGTCTAAAGAAGAAAGGAAATCTTATCTAAATCTTTTTAGAGAATATCAAGATGTTTTTGCATGGTCCTACCGAGAATTGAAAACTTATGACACTCACATTATTCAACACACAATCCTGTTAAAATTTGGAGTAAAACCCTTTCAATAGAATCTCAGGAAGTACCATCCATATTTGGAACCCCTCATGTATCAAGAGTTAAAAAAATTACTAGATGTTAAGATTATCTTTCGGGTTAGACACTATGTCTAGGTGGAAAATTTGGTTCTTGTCAAGAAAAAGTCTGGGGAAATCCGCCTGTGTGTATATTTCATAAATCCTAACCGAGAATTAGAAAAGGATAACTACCCAGTCCCACCGATGGAACACCTCTTGTAGACCATGTCTGGTTCTGAGATTTTCTCCCTTCTAGATGGTTTTTCAGGTTACAACCAGGTTCTAGTCTCAGAAGAAGGTTGATTGAAAACTAACTTCCGAACCAAGAGGGGAAATTTTTCTTATAAACACATGCCCTTTGGGTTGATTAATGTAGGAGAAACCTTCCAAACAGCCATGTATGTAGCTTTTCGTGGATTGATTAACAAATGTGTAGTAGTGTATTTGGACGACGTGACTATGTATTCAAAAAACAGAAAATATCACATCCAACATCTAACCTAGATTTTTGAAAGGTGTAGGAAATATGGAATATCATTAAACCCTAAGAAAACTATCTTTCGTGTTGAGGAAGGGAATTTACTAGGTCATATTATATCTCAAGCATGAATTTGCATAGATCCAAAACGAATTAAGGAAATAATTCATCTTCCCTTACTCCAAAACAAAAAGGCTATGCAAACCTTCTTTGAGAAAATTACTTCGTTGAAACTATCAAAACATTACAAATAATGATTCGCAAGGATGTTGATTTTAAGTGGGATTACGACCGAAAATATTCTTTCAACAATATCAAGACTGCAATATCTCAAGGTTGGGTGTTGCAAAGTCCTGACTTTAGTAAATATTTTTTACTCTATACTTTCGCCTCTGACCAATCCTTAGCTACATTGTTTACCCAGAATGATGATGATAACAAAGAGGCACCAGTATCATTCATGAGCACTAACCTCCAAGGGGATGAATTGAATTACCCTGATATATACAAACGTGTTTATTTGGTGTACAAAGTATTAAATTTTTTTAGATCTTTCATCCTAAAAAATCACACCCAATTCATCATGCCTAATCCCGTTGTCCAATACCTATTCACTAAGCGGGAGATGGGGGAGAGAAGAGGATATTGGATGGCAGTTGTCCAAGAATTTTCTCTAGATATAAAATCTATCAAGTTAGTAAAGGGACAAGGATTGTGTAAACTGGTTGCAGAAACCCAGGACCGAATAAATCAAGACCCTGGGTGGGAGAATGAATTAACATTATGGTGTAGTGAAAATTTATACATTACCCTAGGGAAAGAGTCTTTGTATGGAAAAACGATTTACCTCCTGCATCATGGGACCTGCCCAGAAATCCTAAACCCCTAAGAAAGGAGGGATCTCAGACTAAAATCTACACAATATCGCCTCATAAATTCAATACTTTTCCACGTAAATTATGATGGGGTACTGTTGAGATGTCTCAAACATGAAGATGTAGATAAGGTTCTGAGGGAGATTCATGATGGTCCTGCAGGTGGACACTTTGCAAGGAACATCACCACTCACAAAGTACTAAGAGTCAGCTATTACTGGCCTACATTATTTAGATATGCTCATACATACGCTAGAAACTATAAAACTTGCCAAATGAGCGTGGGGAGAGAAAAGAGAGAAGTTGTCCCACTCCAACCGATGACCATATCCAGACCATTCGAGCAATGGGGGTTATATTTCATAGGGGAAATTACCCTGAGTTCTTCAAAGAAACATAGATACATACTAACTGCTATGGACTATTTTACGAAATGGGCAGAGCCCATTCCTCTTACTCACATGAATGAAAAGGTGGTAATCCAATTCATAAAAAAGCAGCTGATCAGAAGGTTTGGTATGAATTTCGTTCTTGTTTTTTACAATGCCGCTTACTTTTCTTCCACTCTACTAACAGATTTTTCTCTAGACAAAGGAATCATAATCAGATACTCTACAAATTACTACCCACAAGGAAATGGAGTGGCATAATCAACTAATAAGAAACTAGTGAATATACTGAAGAAGACAGTTGCGGACAATCAGAGGAATTGGCATAGCTCGCTTCATAATGCCTTATGGGCAGACAAAGCAACACCCAAGGAAGCTATAGGGAAATCCCCATACTTTCTGGTATACGGGCAAGAATCCATTTTCCCAAATGGGTTATATCTTCCATCCCTTCAGCTTTCTCAGGGTTCAAGAGGACAACCCTCATCAGTTATTCAACAAACAATTGATACCCTCATCATGCTGGAAGAGGAAAGGGAGAAAGAAAAATCAAATTTCATCGCTCATCAACAAATAGTTAAAATATGGTTTGACAAGCATAAGGCCAAAGAAAAGAATTTTGAGGTAGGGGACTTAGTCCTGAAATGGGATAGAGAAAATGAACCTAAGGGAAAACATTCGAAGTTTCAGAATCTATGGCTCAGACCTTTCCAGATATATGAGAAAATTGGGGCAGGCATGTATCAGTTGCAAAATCTGAGGGAGGAACCCGACGCCCTCCCGATGAATGGCCAAGCCGTGAAATAATATTTCTGTTAATTTTTTTTATTTTTTTTTAAAGAGAGATTTGTGTGTGTGTCTTTTCATGTTATTTTCTTATTAGGATAAATGTGTAGGTGTAAGACTGATTGCAGATTCCTTGTATTCCTATTTTTATTTTGTTTTCTATTTTCTTGCAATAAAGTTGTGTTCCGCAAGGCATTGGTTGACCCAAATCAATATGGTGTAGCTAAACTTTGCTACTAACTCAAGCTCACATGCAACATAAGAAATGTTGGGCAATTGCATTTTTTCTTCAAAGAGTTCGATATATTTTCTTTGCAAACAAACGACCTTAGTGAGTGATGAAGTGTCCTCCTGGTGGTCTAGTAAAGCCTAAAAAGAAATATGGCAATTTGGAAAGGACCACATGTGCCTGTAGACAGAGCTAGGAATAATTTCACTTTAACCAATTCATCTTGCAGATAACAGTCATCCTCCTCTCCCACTCGCTTAGGGAATCTATGAAAAAAATAAATCAATCATATTAAATGAGTGAAATGTAGGAGAGGGTATGTAGATAACTCTGTTGGGGCTCTGGATGCTCGCTGGCATCGGAGCAAGCTCTGTGACATCGATCTGAATCCGCCGAGGCTATGGACGCTCACCGGCAACAGAGTAACATCGTAGCAAGTGAATGATGACAACTAAAATGGTCTCATGATAGTGAATACTTTACCTGGCTCTTGTCAAAAGGGGACGTATTCCATGGTCAATAGGAATGAAGGTGGCATAAAGGTTAAAAATCCATAGGTGGGCCCGGATTCACAAACTCGGGGAATTGTAAACACATGGAGAGGAAAGACTTTGATAAAAGTAAAGACATTTAGTTTCTCAACCAGCTTCTACATCAGCTAGGCCCAAGGGAAGGGACAAAGATTCTACTTTTTCCTAGAGAATTGCCATTTGTTGAGCGCTCAACACACCCTAAAAGATTTTATGAAATTCTGTCACTTTTGGGTATCACATATTTTCTTTTGTTTTACTGTCTAAATTGAGTTCAATATGGAGGGATGTTTATCTTTGTTTTCATGAATCTTATCGATCAAATCGGATTTGTTTGAACTTTTTAAATGAGACCTTGTGTCTAAAATAACCCTACATTCTAACTAAGAATCTGCAACTAACATTGTGACAAGTGGGCTTGTGTTCGGTGTTGGCGAAATCCAAGCAGGAAAAATGGCCACACAACAACAATAATTGTCGATCACCGATGCACCATCGACGTCGGTAAAAGGAGAAGTAAGTTTGTGTTAGTTATTAGCCACGAAGATTCAGGAGATAGTCGATCCCCATCGACGTCGGTGAAATACGAGAGGGATAAACATTGACAAAATACATGACAAACCCCCAATAGCCGATGAAGGATGTGCTTGTTTGAGTTCGGTGAAATCTCAAAGGGTTAAATCATTGAAACTTTTTGCATTAAACACATCACCAATCACTGACCCCCGATGCATTTTCGACATTGACAATTTTTGAGGGAGTTAATCTGGGAGCACTTGGTTAAGCTTATCATTGATCGTCGATCCTTGATACTTTTTGGCATCGGAGGTGTAGGATATTTTGTTAGAATGATTAGCTAAGAGAAAGTCCCTGATTCTTAATAACACAATTAAATGAAGACGTCAGTTTCAAGTGTCACATGTCTTTGTCGCATAGGGATTTTGTACGGTCTAGTTGTGTCTCGAGTCACCTTAAGGTTCCCTGTGTCCTAGTCATACTTCTGAGTTAGATTTACCACATCAGCTATGTATGACAAGATGGATCGGCATCGGATCTTTTTCCCGGAGATATCAACGAACAATGTTTAAAGAGAAGCCCTGATTGTCGATCCACCAGTTAGATTAGCAAAATGATGGGATGTTTTCAACATGATATCAAATTAGATTTTATCATTTAATAGGCCAGTTAATGTTTCACTCCATATACATTATTACCTCATGCATTGATTGAACAACAAAAAATTGAAATCGTCGTTAGGCCACGTTATAGCCCGCACCCACGCCATTGACCTACGATCGAATTTTATTTTAAACATAATGAAGATCTGGTGGAAGATTTTGTAGAACCGCACTCATATCCCGAATTGAATAACTAATACGACAAGGTAATTTCATCTCTATTTAAATCAACAAAAAGGCTTAGGACACTTCCATTCTGCACACAAGTTTCCATTTCTAGAGAATCCAAAGAAGCGAAGCAAGCGTCTCAAGACCGTGTTGATTCTCAGACCAACAAAAACAAGTTAAGCTAAAAACAAAGGTATGTGTTAAATTGTATCAGTTCGACAGTCTTGATTTGTTATATATCAGCATTTGATCTTTTACATAGTGTCTAACTATGTTCTAGCTGCAGGAAAAAATGCCTCCAAGAAAGCCAACAACTAGACACTCGTCGAGGGTGCCTAAGTTAAAGGAGGCAAAAATTGGTGAGAGTTCTTCTCCGGACACTATGAGGCAATTGGAGAACACTCCCAGGGTGGATCCTATCATTAAAACCTCAACGAAGAAGGTGTTCATTCAACCCCCTACGTTTGGCGATACAGAAGTAGCCATTGGGTCAAAAATAATGCTCCCACAGTGGGGAGATCTATTCAATAGGATCAATAGGAAAGATTACCCAAAGTGTATCCCACACAGTGACCCAAATGTAAGGGCACTCAACGACTAGGTGTTCTGAAATATCCGATGTTCATGCTTACACATGATAGCCTGTTGAACTCCAGTTTTCCCATGCATTGATATTTTGAGTTGGTTAATTGATCACACAGACCCGCAAAAATTCTCGATCAATGATGAGAACGATGGGTATGTCAGAGTTTTTCTTTCGAGAGAAGTTTAGAAGTACTACAAGATCAGGGACCCGGAGGAGTGACTGAACACAGACTTCATGGTGAAGTTCTATGAATTCCATGACACTAGCTGGTTGATGGCCCCATGGTGAAAGGAGGGAAATAAATTCACAAATAGGAGCAATGGCTGGTATGGGACAGTGAACCTAAGAGAGTCATACATATACTTGATGGCTCTCATCTGTCGATTGTATGGAGAAAAGGACCACTCCAAGTTCTTAGAAGCATGGAGGCCCCTGGCATACACTATGGTGATCTCTAGGAGTAGCTTCAACTGGGTAGCAATAATATCTAAGAAATTGAGCATCAGTGTACAACAGGCTCAGACGCCGAAAGAAGGAGAAGCACCTGCTTTTCACATGGCCTCGTATCCGGTGGATGTAATTTGCACGAGGAATGTATTCGTCGGGATGAATTTGATTTGGCACATTTCAGAACTTCCTATTCATTTCTACTTCATCATATTATGGGAGAACATGTACAAAAAATCTTATGCCCTTATTTGCGATGAATTCATCGCCCGAGTTTATTTCATTTTATTTAAAAAGGAATTCCCAAGGTTGTCTGTAGTAGCCAAAAAATGATATCAAATGTAGGCCACTGGTATCTAGACGAACACAAAACCTATATTAGGGTGTTCGAGGCCACCGAAGCACCACATTTACTCCTTTCTCATGTCCTAAACCGGCTCATTGTAGGATAAATTTGTTATCAGATGATCCTGCAGGGATATAACGCCACACTATTTAAGGACAAGAAATGACCATTTATACCCTACAAATTCCATGTGGGGTTTTATATAGTGAAATACATAGCTCAAGACAAACAAGAAGGTTTGAGTCAGCTTGAATTTAGGTTCCCATCAGGTCGATTTCGCAAGCACGACCCTAAAATCATGGTCCCCAACACGCTTTACAAGTATCATCTTGTTGGCCATACGTGCATGACAATTTTGAGGATGAGATTTATACAAAATGTGCTCAGGACTGGGAGGAGGTATTATAGAGGAAATCCAACCCAAACATGACAATTTTCAAAGCTATGAGCATGGATGAGCAGGTTGATACAATAGAGAAGTCGTATCAGGAAGCCCTCAAGGTTAGAGAAGAAATCAGAGCAGCAGAGACCATAGAGGCACAAAGGAGAGGGTTGTTTTTACTAGAAGGAGCATAAAGGATCATCGATCAACTAGAGAACGATCATCAACTGATAGAAATGATCAGGATCCCCTCGGATGACCCAATCACAATTGAAGAAGGTCCAAGTGTCTTAGATTCAACAGAACTAGAGGAAATCACTGGTCTGGAAAACCCTAGAGTTCCATCACCTCATATTAGATAATCAATGACCATTCTAACCCAGTCTGAGGTTTCAATAACGTCACGTGAAACAGGTGTACCAAACCCCATGTTTCATCTAATAACTATTTATGACGATGAAGAGATTTCATAGGTCTCTTTGGTAACTCCGATACCAATTACAGAGGAGAAGGAACCTGAGAAAACATCTACCCCAAGTACCGATTCTTCAGTTCAAAACCTTCTGCAGAGATACATAAGGTCAAAATCATCTTAGACACTGAGTTTCTCGACCTGTTTAAGACACCAAAAGATAGCTCGAGGGATGAGCTAGGATCGGGTGGTCAAAAGGAGGAAGTTCAACAACGAGACATCGATACCTCGATAGCCTATTACCAAGTAAGTATTGAACCTATCATTGGTTCTTCAATCTTGGTCGATACCCCACCAGTCAATGAACAACAAATGGAGGTGAAGCCATCGAAGCATGTGAAAGAAGTCCAAGAACAAATCCTAGAACATATACACACAATAGGGAGCCTGCGAAACACTCTAACCTGGGGAGAACAACAAATCCCTAAGCCTGTTGATGAGTTCATCGATATACATACAATCGCTTATGACAAGAAGAGGAAGGCTATCATGAAGAGGACTGCCAAGAAGAGAATATTCACACTAGATAACTCAATTCTCATCACCACATAGGAGAATATGGTTAATACATAACATGCTAAGATTTCTGAGTTCATCGACGCAAGGATGGATATCACGGATGCCACGTTGGATCGAGCAAGGAGAGATGAAAAGGAACTGGCCACTGTACTAAAGGAGTTGGAGCATCTGCGCCATTTGGTGAAATACTATCAAGGCTCAACGTAGGCCACAATGTTTCTAAGGAGTAAGTTCCAGGATGCTTATGCAAAGTTCATAGAGGAATGACATATTTTCACTGCAGGTATAGCTAATTACGAAGAGGATACCCTTATGGCATTGGGAACCTACAAGGATGTGGAGAGGTGGTATGAAAAATATTACCAAGTGGTAGAAATAATGTATTACATCAACGCAGTGCAAAAGTGTCAAGATGCAGAGGCGCATGGGATTTGAGTGTTAAGTGATAACAACATTTCTCATTTCATAAAAATAGTTGAATACTATGTAAGTATGGCCCAAGAACCTCAATGAGAGATATAGAAGAAGTGGTCTGAATGTGAGAAGGGTTGGGAAAATATCAATCAGGAGATGAAAGGCATTGGACTCCTAGATTTCGCCTCACCCGAAGACTTTGTCGACCTGCATGACATAGTCAAGAAACATGCAAAACATGACTCAACATGGGAATTAGAGATCACACATGTGGAAAGCATGGATCCAAGACAAATACAACAATTTATGGAACATCCAATCAAGGCTCGTGCAGTTCTACGGAGGTTGAGTGCAAAAATAGTCAAATATAGAGAACGAGTAGTAGAAGTGAAAGAAATTATTTCAACCCCGATGGACCAGCACAAGTTCCCTTATGCCAACACATGCAAGGATCTCTTCGTCAAGTGGTCAGAATATGAGAAGAGTCATCCACTCCAGTAGAACCATGAGATTATTCTTAGAGAACAAAGACATCAAGCGCCACGTGGCGATATTTTGTTTTACTTAACTTAAACTTATAGAAACTATTTTTAGTTAGTGATTCTTTATAAATAAAGGGATTGACCTTTTAACAAAGGTCGAAGTTTTTGGGAAAAGACCCTCTTTTTGGAATTGTAAGGAACTATTTCTGAACAACTTTAATTGAGAATTCATGTTTAGGACCAGAGACAAAATTTTGTTTTTTCGTTAAAGACGTTACATGATTTAATTGAGAAGGAATTACTTCCACCTTTATTTCAGTAATTGATGATGTAATGAGTAAGAGTTTCTGAATCTATTTATAAGTTATATGTTTCAATATTTTTGTAGTTTTTGTTCTTAATGATGGAAAGAAAATCATTTTGTTAAGGTGTGATTAATGTTAGAGCTAAGGAAACTATTTTTCTTGCCATCATCTTATTACATGTGTATTTTTCTTACGATAATTGTATGTTGGAGTTACTTCACACACACCTAGGATTTCTTTTTCCTAAGGTTTTTCCTTGTTTATTATTTATAATTAGTCATTATCCAATCTCCTATAATTTAGGGGAGAATATTCCACCTAAAGAATATTCTCTTTTAGTTGACACTTTAGTTTGACTACTTGAGTTGAGTTTAGATGTTGCATTGGTTTTGTCACCATGCAACATTGAGATCATCACCATGCTAATTCGACCTTTCCTTGGTATCATCACCAGAGTGGTGTAGTAGCCTTGATTCCCTGATTTAACTCCTCACTATTCTCTAGTCAGTTAATTGAAGACTAGTTGACTAGTTAACTCAACTAGGTGGCAGTTCACTCCCATAACTACCTGAGAGACTAGACTAGGTGGCAGTCCACTCCCATAACTACCTCAGAGACTAAACTAGGTGGCAGTTCACTACCGTAACTTCTGGTGTGTGTCCAGATCACTCTAGAACACCACTATGGTGCATTGGTTATCCTCCAGTCGAACTCATTGACTTATACAAAGTATATCATGTGTAAATTATTCATTATTCACAACGGTTAATGAGAATTCTTCCATTCTTTCTCTCCTTCTTATTCTTTCTCCAATTCTCTCTGAAAATGTGTGTATTATTGTTTAGCTAGATCTATCATGTGCATGTTCAACACATTTACATGGTATCAGAGCAAAAGCTACACCAAATTTTTTTGCAGGTACAAAATATTGAAAACAGTGGAAAGATGGAATTCCAAAAATAATTCATTCTTACACCTTACAACTATTTTGCAGGGAAGGATAAAATATCAATACATCTTCGAACCAGAGGGTTTTACAGATTAACCTTGAATACAGATACAAAACCGACATCATCCATAGAAAAATCCAAGTACTTAAATCACATGGATGAGGCAATTAGAACAATTTGCAATCTTATTTCTCCTAGTCTCATTTTTCATATATCTTCTTGTAAGACTCCCAATGAAGTCTGGACCACCTTGGAAGGGCTCTTTGGAAAACAGGATGAGATGAGGGGACACATGTTGGAGGTGTAGTTACTTACATTGGATCCAAAAAGCTTCGATAATATCCAGGATTTATTTACAAAATTCAAGGATTTACTGTCACAACTCAAAGCTTGTGGGGTTGATAAATCGAAGGAGGAGAAAAAAATGGTTCTCACCATTCTCTCCAAGCTTGGTCATGAATTCTCTATATTCGTATATACATTCCATATTGTCACATTCACCTCTGGAGCCACCTGGAAATGCCTTCTCTTGGGGCATTTATCGAATCCCTAACAAAAGAGCAAACCAAGCTCATCAACATGGGCACAATCAAAGTCCCAATGGCACATGCACTCGATGTACATGATGGCAGCCACAAATATCAGAAATCTAAATATAAAGATAAATGGAAAGCTCATGCACATCCGAAGAAGGAAGGATACAGAAAACCTTTCACCGATGTCTCTAGATCCAAAGGGGAAAAGGAGAGAAATGCACGTACTGTCACAAAGGATTCCATATGAAATCCGTATGCATGCAAAAAAAAATAGATCTGATGTCTCACATACTTCAACAAAACAACCTTGGAGATCACATCCTCGAGGGTGCAAAGAAGAAGAAGGCAGAAGTTATGAATTCTAAGAAAGGGAATTCTAGCCATGCCTTGATTGTAATCAACTCCTCTCCTTATGCTTGGATCATAGATTTAGGAGCATCACATCACATGGCTGCCTTAGAAGTAGTCTATTCTTCATTGGATGCATGCAAAGGTCCTCCAATTCTGACGGGGGACAACTCTTCTGTTGAAGTCATCGACAAAGGAAGGATTGAACTCACCAATGGAAGCTTCGAGAATGTGTTACATGTTCCCAAACTTTATGTCAACCTTCTCTTCGTGTATCAGATGATGAATTATGGCACCGGAAAGAAAGTCATCTTCACACCAAATTTTGTGGACATCTGCGACATGCAAACCAACTCTAGGGTTGCAACCAGTGAGGTAAATCATCAGTCTAAATTGTATACATTTTCTGAATTCAATGAACCTGATTCTGCTTTACTTCTTACTCATGCCGATTAAAGTAGTAGGATATGGCACAAAAGGTTTGGACATTTGAATTTTAGATACATGCAACAACTTAGCAAGCACAAATTATTTGATGGTCTACCAGACATCCATTTCTCCAAGGGAGTATGTGAGGGATGTGTTCTCGGAAAACACCCTCAAAAGAAATTTGACAAAGGAAAGTCTCAATGAGCTTCCGCACCTTTAGATCTAATCCACAGTGAAATTATGGGTCATTGTCCGCATCCATCCATTAGTGAAGTGAGGTTTGTTCTCATTTTTGTTGATGATTTCTCACGTTTTACTTGGATCTACTTTCTCAAGAAAAAATCTGAGGTCTTTCAACACCTCAAAGATTTCAAAGCCTTGGTTAAGACACAGTCCAGGAAGAAGATCGAAGTCCTACGAACTGATAACGAGGGAGAGTATGTAAAGCATGAGATCAATAATCTTTTCCATGAGGCAAAGATCCATTTGCAACACACATTTCCCTATACCCCGTAGAAAAATGGAGTTGCTGAGTGAAAAAATAGATCTCTAAAGGAGATGGCATCTTGCATGTTGCATGCAAAGTCACTACCACATAGACTATGGGCTGAAGAACTTAATTGTGCAACATACATCCAAAATAGATCTCCTCATAGATCTATCAAGGATAAGACCCCCTATGAGGCTTGGAGTGGACTCAAACCGGAAGTGACCCACTTTCGCATTTTCAGTTCACGTGAATGGGCCCAGATTCCCTTTGAAAAGAGGAAGGCACTTGATCCACAGAGAACTAAGTGTATTTTTGTTGGATAACCCGACGGTGTGAAGGAATATCGACTTATTGATCTTTCCTCAGACCGGCTCATCATTAAGCATAGTTTCCAATTTGAGGAAAGTGTCTCGCATGTACCTCAGCAGCCGCATGCAGACACCTTCACTCTTCCACCTATCCAAGATGATGAACATGCACATGCCGAATCTTCTTCAGACGAGAGTTCTAATTCAAAGGACTCAGATGATTCAAAATTAGAGTTAATACAATCAGATGTAGAGTCATAGCATCCAGTTGCAGTTGCAGAGCCATAGTAGAGGCCCAAGTCGACATAGAATACTCTTCAGGAAACAGGGGATCTCATTGGTGATCCAACCGATACTAAGAGGACTCGATCTGATTTCGAGGAGCCTCCTATTGCACTCACTTCTAGTGAACCATTACCCTCCAAGAATCTTTTCTTGGTTCATTTTTCAGATCCACAGTCTTATGGAGATGCTACTAGAAATCCATTTTGGGAATCCACCATGCAGGAGGAGTACAAATACCTCATCGAGAACCAAACTTGGAATTTGGTTCCCCTTCCTTATGGGAGGAAAATTTTCAGATGCATATGGGTCTACAGGACCAAGAGCGAAGTGGATGGATATATTAGCAGATACAAAGCCAGGCTTGTTGCCAAAGGCTTTCAGTAGGTTCATGGTATTGACTATGACGAGACCTTTGCTCCAGTAGCGAAGATGGATTCCATACGATTGGAACTTGCCATTGTGGCATCCAAGGGATGGGAATTACATTAGATGGACGTGAAGAATGCATTTATTCACAGTAATATCTCTGAGAAGATCTACATGGAGTAGCCCTAGGGATTTATGCAGGACTCGTCTTTGGTCTGTCGACTAAAGAAGTCACTTTATGGCCTCAAGAAAGCTCTGAGGGCATGGTATGCAAAGATGGACTCCTACCTGTTGTCACATAACTTTGTACGTTGTAATTCAGACCCAAATATCTACATGCTTAGGACGGTTGATTCACTTCTACTTTTAGTTATGTATGTCGATGATTTGTTGATCACTGGGTGCTCGACTTCAGTGATTGTTGCAGTCAAGAGGATTCTACATGAAAGTTTTTTGATAATGAACATGGGTCCACTCCACTTCTTCCTTGGACTCGAGATCAATCAGGATGCATCATGCATCAAACTGTCTTAGGCCAAGTATGCACGAGATCTCCTTGAGATATTTCACATGAAAGACTACAAGTCTGCTCCGACTCCTTTCCTATCAGGAGTCAAACTTGAGGATGGTGGGGAGACTCCACTGGTTGACAACACACTATACCAAAATCTAATGGGGAGTTTGTTGTATCTCACACACTCCAGACCATACCTCTCATATGCAGTTGGCGCAGTTTCCAGGTTCATGCAAGAGCCGCATGATATACATTGGAAGGTTGCAAAGCATATCCTTCGATACGTACATGGCACCATCACCTTTGGGATTCATTATGCAACAGACTCTACATTAGATCTCATCGGTTTTACTGATTTCAACTGGGCTGGCGATAACACTGTTCACTAGTCCACATCTAGTTACTCACTTAGTCTTGGTTCTAGGCCTATCTGTTGGTCGAGCAAGAAACAAGTTGTCATTGCTCTATCTTTAGCCGAGGCAGCGTACAAAGGGGTAGTTAACATAACCATTCAGGCTATGTGGCTACAACATTTTCTCACTGAGTTGGGCATTCAGTTTCATCAGTCGATCGTCATCTGGGGTGACAACCAGAGCACTCTGAAGTTCTGCAGAGATCCAGTTCAGAGGAAGTGGAAAAAGCACATTGGGATCCACATGCACTACATCAGAAACTTAGTACACGAGGGGATCATCGACTTACAATTATGTCCTTCAGTAGAACAGACGACAGACAATTCACCAAGACCTTCACTGAGCAGAAGTTTCATTCTATGTGAAATCATCTTGGAGTGAAGGACATAGTTGCCTAGCAACCGTAGTTCTTCTTTTTACATACATTGTACCTTGAGGGGGGGTTTTTCCCATGAAGTTTTCCCTCTTTCCTCACTTTATTTTCAGTGTATCTTTAGTACTTGGGTACCTAACATGGCCTCATTATCGGGACCCAATCTTTATTTTCACCATAGTGATGTTCAGGGGCGGTGTTGGAGTTACTTCAAACACACCTAGGATTTATTTTTCCTAAGGTTTTCCTTTTTTATTAGTTATAATTAGTCATTATCCAATCTCCTATAATTTGGGGGAGAATATTTCACTTGAATAATATTCTTTTTCAGTTGACACTTATGTTTGACTAGTTGAGTTGAGTTTAGATGCTGCATTGGTTTTGTCACCATGCAACATTGAGATCATCACCATGCTAATTCGACCTTACCTTGGTATCATCACCAGAGTGGTGCATTAGCCTTGATTCCATGAGTTAACTCCTTACTACTCTTTTTCCAGTCAGTTAACTAAAGACTAGTTGACTAGTTAACTCAACTAGGTGGCAGTTCACTACCGTAACTGCTTGAGACTAGACTAGGTGGAAGTTCGCTCTCGTAACTCCTGGTGTGTGTCCAGATCACTCTAGACCACCACTATGGTACATTGGTTATCCTTCAGTCGAACTCATTGAGCTATATATAGTATATCATGTGTAAATTATTCATTATTCACAACGATTAATGAGAATTCTTACATTCTTTCTCTCATTCTTCTTCTTTCTCCAATTCTCTCTGCAACTGTGTGTATTACTGTTTAGCTAGATCTATTTTGTGCAAGTTCAACACATTTACATCTCAATCAATGATTAAATATCAACAAGTTAATGTATTAGTACTAGCCTTCTAATAGGCGTGAATATCTTTGTCTACATGCTTGAGCACGATGGTTATCCCAAGCTCGACCTTCTTCAGTGGTTAAGAATCCCTTCTACCAGTTAGATTATACCATCACACATCATTTTATCAGACTCATCTAATAAAAGAAAAGAGAACGTTTAAAACTAAAGGAGGAACTTTCATATGAAGATATCATGTCAATCATCACGTAAAGCCCATCGATAAATTAGCTAGATCGAAAGATCTAGAGAACCATTCCACCATCAAACGCTGCAGACTCTAATTGGGCCTCTAAGGTAGGTTTGGTTCCTGTTGTTGAGTTAAATGGATCTCAGACCCCTCAACACATAGCTAGGTCATTGAAACTTCTAAAAGAACCTCTTTTTAGTTCAATGTACCATTTGGCGGTGGATCCAGTCAAGGATCTCTGGAAAAGACACAACCTCACACTATCATTCATCAATGAGTTGGATGAACACCACAAGTGGTAAATCATGATATATATAGAGGGGTCCTCTCCCGACTTTCCGTCGAACTTCGGAATAATTGACGGTAGCTTGGATGGAATTGTCAATGACGATGGGTCATGGGAAATAGGGTCATTTGTTAACCGTGACAAATCTGGTAAATCTAGCATTGCGAGAAAAGACATCAATGCAAATGAAGACTGAGAGGGAGATGAAGTCTCTATTGTCCCAGATGGACCTTGAGGTCCTCCTATGTTGGTACTACTGTAGGGTTGGGGATCTCCTAAAGAGTGAGTTCTCATTGGGATGGTGACACCTCTAGGAGCATGATTGCTCCCAGAACCAAAAATGCCCCCAGGGGGGAATATGGACCCTCCAAAAAATATGTTCCCAAAGTTAGTCTCGGGGAAGAAACCCCCAGGACTAAATGTGGATACAAAAGGAAAACCTCCCCACGATGAAAAATCCCCCCCAAGGGATGTGCCCCAAAGGTTTGCTAACCCAAGGAAAGTTAAAACTTCCAAATGTACTACTTCCCCTAGTTTTACTAGGGACAACCCCAAAACCATTGGGCATACTCCATCCAATAGGTAGACCCACACCTGACGATGTCGCATTGCTCATTGGATTGACAAAGGTGGAAGGAGTTCCCCTCCCCATGTTGAAACCAAAGCTCGCCCCCCCCATTGGAAAATAATATGGAATTGAGAATTGATGTGGAAGGGATGGCGCAGGGATGCTAGGGATACTAACAGATAGAAATGATGACACGACTGACATCCCCCAGATTGAGGAGCCGAAATAAAAAGGTATGGACGGTGTAGGTCCAATGGAGCTAAGGGGTGGCAATGTGGACATTACTGGGATGCCCCCAGGGGAATTTCCCCCGTCCCACTTGGAGATGGGCTCGTAGGCTTAGCTACACTAGAAGACACACTGAGTGTGAACATGGTGGGAGGATGAATAAACAAAGAGAAAGGATTACTGAAATTTTCCCTCACTTAGACAAGTAAAGGGGCCTTGACTTAGTTAAAGGTGGATCTAAATTTGGTGGAGGATGTTCATCTACCACCTCCACTTCAACCAAATCGGTCTTGTCAAACCAAGGCGATTGCACCTCTGTAATAGGCTCAAGTCCTCATAATTGATGGGACTAATGTGATAATTCATCCTATTCCAAGACCCTAAGTTTAGTTATTGTTGGTTCGCTATCAAAAGAAAAATGTCTATTGAATTTTAGATTATGCCCTTTCTTTTTATGGTTGTTGTTTAGGTCCAAAGGTAATGGATGAAACTTTAATGATCTCATGACTCTTGACCCAACCAAGCAATGCAAGAATGATGATGCAATTTCTTTCTTTTCAATGAACTATAGCTTCGAGAGAGAGTATTTTATTTTTCTTTTCCAAGTTCATAAATAAGTCCTCACACACACCAAGAAACTAATCAAGAAAACCAAATATGAAACCAACCAATGATTCTAATGCACTTGAAAACAAATGCTTCAAAAGAAAATCTAGTATGCAACCAATGTTTTTGGTTTTTTGAGGTTTTTTCCAATTTGCAATGTAAACAAGTCATTATCTAAACAAGAAATACAAATGCGATAGGAAACCAACGAAAAACAACAAGCAAGAGGATTATAGGATATTAGGAATGAGGTTGTATCATCATATTCTAATGTCACTACAGGGATCACACTCAAAAACTTTCCTAGAAAGGAAGATCTAGTGATGAACAAAGGTCATACAAGGAAAACTTAAACAAGAAATGATAAAAATATCTAGATCTCTTCATATTTGTTGGATTGTTAGCCAATCATCACTAGAATTGTTAGACAAAAAGGGAAACTATCCAATAAGTGAAAAACAATCCACACAAATGCATTCAAGCACAACTTTGAAAGCAATCTATGTGACAGTCACACACTGAAATAGAGGCAAAACTAGATCTAATCAAGCCACTATAGAACCATACTTATTCAGAGGATGTCCTAATCTGAAAGGCCTGGGTTTTACAGTGCAAATTTGTAGTTTTGAGAGGGCCTCGCAGGACATAGTTGTAAATGTGTTGAACTTGCACATAATAGATCTAGCTAAACAATAATACACACATTTGCATAGAGAAATTGAGAGGAAGAAGCAAGAGAGAAAGAATGGAAGAATTCTCATTAATCGTTTCCACACATAAAGAGTGAATAATTTACAACAGATATAGGATACATGAGTAACTAATGATCCATAGTGGTGGTCTAGATTGATCTGGACACACACCAACAGTTACAAGAATAAACTGCTGCCTAGTCTAGTCTCTCAGACAGTTACGGGAGTGAACTGCCACCTAGCTGAGTTAACTAGTCAACTAGTCTTCAGTTAACTGATTGAACAAAGAGTAGTGAGTTGGTGGTGATCTCAATGTTTCATGGTGACAAAACCAACGCAACATCTAAACTCAACTCAACTAGTCAAATTGAAGTGTCAACTGAAAGAGAATATTCTTCAGGTGGAATATTCTCCCCTAAAATATAGGAGACTGGATAATGACTAATTATGACTAATAAACAAGGAATAACCTTAGGAAAAATAAATCTAGGTGTGTCTGAAGTAACTCCAACACCCCCCCTGAACATCACTATGGTGAAAATAAAGAATGGGTCCCGGCTACGAGGCCATGTTAGGTACCCAAATACAAAAGATACACTAAACTAAACGAGGAAAGAGAGAAAAACTCATGGGAACAAAACCCCCCCTCAAATTACAATGCATAAAATAAAAAATGAAAAGGAACAAACAACAGTTATTAAGCAACCATGTCATTCACTCCAAGAAGACCTCGCAACTGTGCAAGTTTGTGCTCTTTGAAGATTTTGTTAAAGATGTAGATGCTTGCATGGATCTGATGAAGTATATGAATCATTGATATTTCCACACATATCCACTTTATCTTCTTGTAACGAATAATATCCAAAAAAAAATTGAATGAAATTTTGAAAACCGTACGGCTGTTTCGGAAAAATGCTGAAATTTTGTTGATTTTGAAACATTCATAACTTCACTTTCCAGACTCCGTTTCAGATGATTTGTTTTTTGAAATTGGATATTTTCCCGAGAATATTTCAAATATCCAATTTGTTTATGCAAATAATGCTCATAAAATATCGAATTGAGTCTGATGTGCATGGCTCCCTTTTTGTTTCTTGAGATGGATGCATTGTGCATGGAAAAGTATATGCATGTGACTCCTGAGATGCATGCCATATATCATCCACATGAATTTCAGAAAACAAATCTGAAATGGAGTAGACATCATATTCAATTAATGAAATACAAATTTTTGTAGATACTTGTGTAGAAGGCTCTTCAAACTGAGATGATTTATCTTCCAGTGGCTTTTCTACATTCTCTATCATGTCAACATTTTACATGCATTCTTCCTTATTCCCAAATAAAACCTCCAATTTGCTCCATAAATCATTTGGTGTGAATTCTTGTGAGTCATCATATACTTCATGGAGAATTTCGAGAGAAATAAAATAGAGGATACATCCTATGGCTATATCTTGTCTATTGAGAAAGTCATTTTTCTCATCGACAGAATCAATCTTTACTTCCATTGCCATATTTATTTGGTACAAGCCTTTGTATCTGAGCATAAGAAGAATTTTTGGCTTCCATTCCAAATAGTTATGAGGCGTGAGAAGTATTGTTGGTGAGTAAAACATAGATTCCATCTTTATGTATTTTTCAATCTTCAGTACTTGCAAAATATAATTTGGTGTATCTTTTTCTTAGCACTCCGTCAGTTCTGATACCATGTAAATGTGTTGAACCTACACAGAATAGATCTAGCTAAACGGTAATACACACATTTGCAGAGAGAAATTGAGAGGAAGAAGCAAGCGAGAAATAATGGAAGAATTCTCATTAACCGTTTCCACACATAAAGAGTCAATAATTTACAATAGATATAGGATACATGAGTAACTAATGAGCCATAGTGGTGGTCTAGATTGATCTGGACACACACCAACAATTACAAGAGTAAACTGCCACTTAGTCTAGTCTCTCAGGCAGTTATGGGAGTGAACTGTCACCTAGCTTAGTTAACTAGTCAACTAGTCTTCAGTTAACTGACTGAACAAAAAATAGTGAGTTGGTGATAATCCCAATGTTGCATGGTGACAAAACCAATGCAACATCTAAACTCAACTCCAAATTGAAGTGTCCACTGAAAGAGAATATTCTCCAGATGGAATATTCTCCCCTAAAATATAGGAGACTAAATAATGAATAATTATGACTAATAAACAAGGAATAACCTTAGGAAAAATAAATCCTAGGTGTGTGTGAAGTAACTCCAACAACGGTCTCGTTAACAAGCGAGGGGGCCTGGCGAGACATTTATAGTGCAACAAGCGAGGGCCTGCAAAATTTTCCTTTTTGGAAAAGATGGATCTATTGCAGATCTTACAAATAGGGATAAGACCTATCAGATATACCAGATCTAGACATCGGGATCACTGAAAAGGAAGAAGAATCAAATGAAAATCACAAAAACTAAGGAAGAGGTAGGAAAAGAGGCTGAACTAGAGAATAATTCTTCCTTGATGAAGTCACCAATATATTGGGAATATTTCTCACAGAGATCTCACTAAGTAATCAGTAAGATCTCTAGGATTAACCTAGCGATCTTAAACAAACATGGGATAGATTTCTTTTAGTTCTCCTAAATCTAAAAGGAAAACAATTCCAAGAGGACTTCTAGTCTTCCCCTTTAAACTATATCCAAAATATTCCACCCTTTGATTGGCCATTCATATAATAGTTGCACTGTTTACTACCTTTGAAGGATAAACTATATATGTTTTTTAAGTATTGGATTATTGTTTAAATTAAATGCATGATTTTTAAGTATTAAATGATTGAAAAAGAATTTTGTTGGCTTAACAACTCTCTTAATTGAGATCGATATTAAGATTTAGAGTTTCTATCATAGGTTCTATGTTTAGTGAATGTGTTTATCAGAAATTTGGGGTTTTCTTTAGTACCCACACTATGCTTTTGATTAACTTAAATATTTCGTGGGGTTTTCTTTAGTACCCACACTATGATTTTGATTAACTTAAATATTTATAAATTATTATTGATGTGACATTATGAAATAAATATTTTAATTTAAAATAGTTTTGAGGTAGAGGGTAACTAAATAAACCCATGCTTAAATATTTCTTGGGGTTTTCTTTAGTACGCACACTATGCTTTTGATTAATTTAAATATTTATAAACTATTATTGATGTGACATTATGAAATAAATATTTTTATTTAAAATAGTTTTGAGGTAGAGGGCAACTAGATAAACCCATGCTTAGGTTGTACGTTTTCATCTTCTTCTTGTTTTTTAATAATTTTTTTAACAATGATATAATATTATTTTTATTCAAAATAATTTTAAAGCTAAAATAACTAATAACTACTTATGACCTCATGTGACTTTGGGACAATCACATGATACTTTGGAATGCTTAATCTTTTTCTTGTTTTTTAATAATGATATAATATTATTTTTATTCCAAATAATTTTAAAGTTATAATAACTAATAACTACTTATAACCTTATGTGACTTTGGGACAATCACATGATACTTTGGAATGTTTAATGGTTACTTTGGGAGAATCACTTGATCCTTTTGTTTGTGTCTTTGGGACAATTACATAATTCTATTTTAATTTAATGTATACTTTCGAAATTGTAAATTTTGAATTTTTACAAGTATTATAATTATATTTTGGTGAAGTAATGATAGATAAGAATACTTATATTTTGGTGAAGTAATGATAGATATGATATGTAACTTAACATTTAGATAAAGGAATAATAGGGTTATTATATTTTTGGTAAAATTTTGATAGGAATAATCTCTAGTTTGTTATTTAGATGAAAGAATTATAAAGTTTTTTTTCTTTTTGTTATAGATTTTTTTTTAATAAAAACTTTTAATCCTTTAAAACGAAAAAAGAGATTTATTATAGATTTAGACGATTAGATTTGTATCTAATAAATTGTTCTCCATTTAGTTTCGAATGTTGTCTTTAGTTGATATTCATGAGTGACTAAGACCTGGTTATATCCTAAGAATCCATCTAGTAAATATAGTGTTTATGATTCAAACACACTATAGAATTTGTTTCATGAGAGACATTGGGTAGTTATATTTACCTGAGGCTCTGTTTACATTTCTAAAATCAATACAAAGGATGATATCTCCATTATTTTTACTTACTGGAACTAAGTTTGATATTCAGTGTGTATGTCTTACTGGAAAAATGATTTTAGTAGCTAGCAATTTATTCAATTCTTCTTTGACTAGAGGTTCAAGGCTGGGATGCATCTTCCTCAACTTTTGTTGGAATGGCTTAGTTTGAGGTTTCATGGGGATTAAATGTTGTATAATATTGGTAGGAACAAAGGAATAAGTGACAAACACCTTTACAAAACCACTTTCACGAGAAGCCTTTGAATATATTTGTCAAAGAGAGTTATTTCTTCAAGGCTGGGATGCATCTTCCTCAACTTTTGTTAGAATGGCTTGGTTTGAGGTTTCATGGGGATTAAATGTTGTATAATATTGGTAGGAACAAAGGAATAAGTGGCAGACACCTTTACAAAACCACTTTCACGGGAAGCCTTTGAATATATTTGTCAAAGAGAGTTATTTCTTCTCCAAAATGAATGTTTTTTGAATGCTTATCTTATATGTACACAAGGAAGCACCATAAGAAGACAGTTCAGTCAGGGGGAGCAGCCCCAGATGGAAAGATACCTTTGCCATTGATGACAAAGGGGGAGAGATAACTAGGGTACCACTGATGTTTATTGAAATAAGTATTAGTGACTGGTGAGTATCAATCATAGTGGCATGCCAATAAAGATTCATATTACAACATTAATGATAATGGAACATTACAAAATTCATCAAAAGTTATCCCACATTGTGACATTCATAGTGGATAAATTTATGTTAAACTGATTTGTTCCTTAATGGTTATGTTGCATTGCAACATTCATCAAGGGTTATGTTGCAATGATTTTGGTTACCCATAAATAACATTCCTCAATGGTTATGATAAATTCCGATTTTAAAAGTCAATTGTTTATATTTTCATTAAATAAAAATTTAAAAACAAAAAATTTGAAATAGATGTTAAAAAGAAAATTATAATATTCATATTACTATGATTTGCATCAAAATAAATGAATTTTTTTTACATTTTTAATCAAGATTGTTTATATATTTTTATTAAAAATAAATTTTTTTAAGAATGAATTATAATAAGATGATATAATAAATTATATTTAGTTTTGAGTGAAAAAGAGATTTATTATAGATTTAGATGATTAGATTTTCATCTAATAAACAAAATTACACTTTTAAAATGTTTAAAAGTTAATTGTTTATATTTTCATTAAATAAAAATTTAAAAACAAAAACTTTGAAATAAATTTAAAAAAAAAAAATTATAATATTCATATTAATATGATTTGCATCAAAATAAATGAAATTTTTTTACATTTTTTTATCAAGATTATTTATATATTTTTATTTTTTTAAGAATGAACTATAATAAGATGAAATAATAAATTATATTCAGTCTTGAGTGGGTCACAATTTAATAGTTAAAAATATGTGTTTCCTTTTAAAATATCACAAATTCAAATATCATAAATATTATAAATATTATCAATTATCCCCTTTAAAATATTATACTTATAATAAAATCATTATTTATACTAAAAAAATACTTTATTGAAATTAATTTTTTATTAATATTTAAAACCTTTTCATTAAAATTATTTGATTTAATTTATATTTTAAAAATATATAATATTTTATACATTATTATCAAAATATATAAGTGTTTAATAAAAAAAATTTATTTGTTGATAATCATATTTCTATAACGCAAAATAGCTTTAATAGCTAATAACATATATTTCTCCTTAAAAAATAATAAATTTAAATCCAAAGAATGTAAGGGTGTAAGATATGTGCACCTTTTCCTCTTAAAATCATAAATTCAAATCCACAAACAAACTTTTATATTTCCCTCAAAAAGAGGTTTTTTTTAGTATTTCCCTTCTTTTTTTTACATCATGCTTTCATAAATTCCATATATTCAATATATTCCATACCATACTCGTGGGAAACCTAAAAACCATCTTGGGAAGCGTAACATGATTTATGATTTCATGTATTCAATATTAATGGAAAACGTAAAGTACCATCCTCTCACACATATAATTCAACTGAATTACATTACACACGGTGCTTGTAGACAAGCCTAAGTTCATCAAACCAGTCATACAAAGCCACATTAGCCAAATTAAATAAAAAAATAAAACACCACAAAACTACAGTAAGCCCAAAATACAATACAAAGCATATGGACTACCGAGTGTAGTAGACCGGTGATTGAACTGGTCATTTCATAAGATGTCTAAAATATCACAGGCGGACGAACAACTAGCCATTTGTGGCCATGAACCACTGTATTATACGGAAGGACTTAACTATATCCTTGTAATAATATTGATCAAAATTGACATGATATCTGACCCAATAAAATGCATAAAACAAAACTCTGAGAAACCGAGGGCCCAAATTGATCTCAGATCAAAGCGTTTCATTTAACGCCTTTCTATAGGGCTTTGCCGAGACTCTTCACACTCGATGAAGCAGGATTTATGACCTTCCGAATCCTGGCTATATTCCATGCAGCCGAAATACTATGCCCAGCAACTGCAAGGGTATTCTCTGTAACCTCTCCTATGCTCTCCCCAAACCTGCATTAAATACACCGCGTATGAAAAAGCTATCAACATCTCAATTTATTTTTCTTTGTTATTGCAATGATTCAACGATACCAATTTCTGTTGATGCTCGCGGCCAACCTGTTTTTAACAATGTCAGTCGCCACCGCAGATGTAGATATCAGAGCATCCTTCCCTGCCTCTTCCACAGCGCCAACAATTTTGTCTGTAATTTACAGTGAAATCAATTCATACAAATACTTGATTGAAGAAAACATTCCAGGAAAATAAAAGAGATATTCACGTACTGAAAGAGTCCAATGAAACAAGAAGCATTTCCCCCGGTAGCGTTCTGAAAAACTTTTGGCCAGCCTTGGTTTGGTTCACGGAATTTCTCAATACACCGCTTGCTAAGTTATGTAACCCCTTCATCACGTTCTCACTAATATTCTCTGTCGCCATTGATAGCCTTCTAACTCTAGTGCAGATACCCAGACAAAATCAGATGAATACTAGGAAAACAAACAGTGAAAGAGTGGTTACTACATTACCAAAAACCTACCAAGAAAAAAAGTTAAATAAAGCACTGAAAACATAGTCTCCTTAGATTACATTTACTTGCCTATGAATGCTTCTCATGACTTTAGGATTTATCTCTGCACTTTTCATTACACGCTTAGGCTCGCAGTTGCCCTCCATGCGATCAATGAGGAGTTTCCCACCTTTTTGCACTTTAGACGAATAAGCACTGCTACAAAACAACAAACC
>ML780127.1:0-10984 GCA_009831015.1 Picea engelmannii | reverse complement strand
GTTTGAAACGTTTTTAACATCTTGGAACCCATGTTCAATATCTGAAACTTCCTCAGAAATTTCCGGCTGGTGTTGTCCAATATCTAAAACATTCTTAACATCTTCCGGCTCGTGTTCATTATCTGAAACTTCCTTTCTATTTTTCGATTCACGTTGTTCAATTCCTGAAACATTCTTAGAAACTTCCGACTCAATTTCAACATCCAGCATTGATAAATAGTCCTTTTCGGCCATGACTCTGGAATCCTTGCGCTTCCCTGTGCTTCGATTAAAAATATTGCATGTCAATCCCCTCAATCCCCTCATGTTGGAACTTGTTATTAGCTCGTAATGTTAGAAAAAGAGTGCCAATTTGCCTGGACTGCGACCTTGTTTACTTTGTTTTACGGTCGCCCTGAGTTCGGCTATTAAACTCTTCAAATCCATATGATAAATTTTGTTTCAATATTTCACCAAATTTAAAGCAATGGACTAAGCCACATAGTCCATGGTGGGACGCATATATTTTATTAAAAATTCTACGGTGTGCAGATGTTTTATGAATCTTAATTATGTTCTTAAATGTACAGGAAGCGGCGGCCATCATCGGTAAAGAAAGCGGCGGCGAGCCACGAGCGGGCTTCTCGATGGATGCCGAACCAATGTATAGTATTTTTTTATTAAGGGTTAATGACATGTTATCGATATCTGGAGTTAAAAATGTTAGGAACAGCC
Organism: Picea engelmannii; assembly: GCA_009831015.1. Taxonomy (NCBI): domain Eukaryota; kingdom Viridiplantae; phylum Streptophyta; class Pinopsida; order Pinales; family Pinaceae; genus Picea; species Picea engelmannii. Next base: position 10,270 of record ML780127.1, on the reverse strand, counting down.
TGTATCACAATTAAGGAAAATCTCTACAATGAATTAGAGATATTTTTATGCGTGCGACTTTATCTTCATACATTTATTTGGCAATGCACTTTTCGATGAAAAGTGAATAGAAGCGGACAAAATTTTATTTGGATTAGTAATGCCCATCACCGATATTGTTGCTTTCACGTGGGAACTGCATAAACATCACTCTTCCAGATTTAGAAGCTCTTACAAAAGCAAATATGAGCTCAGGTTCCGAAACTCTAAATTTAATGTCAAGGATAACCATTGCGCGGGATAAAATTTATCGATAACCATTGGCTTTGCGAAAACCCTCACATTCCCGAAAATGATATCGCGTTTTTTTTTTCCAGGATTTACCAGCGTCCGAATCTAAAGCTATGTTAGACGGGTCACGTTGAATGTCTACAGAAAGCCGTTTAGCCATGTTTGATTTCATATTTCTAGCGAGTCAAGGATCGAAATGATTAAAGAGCAACATTTGTCAACTACGTGCACCTGTGAATAATTCAATTTTAATTACCACTGACCACCTCAACGATACTTGCCAGAGACAGCGTGCTCCATACTTCGCTTCTTACCTCCATGGCTTTTAAAATCAAACAATTCCGTAAAATTTGATTATCTTTTAGAGATTTTAATGGCCTAAGTGTTTCTTGCCTGTCACTATTCAAGCTCAAGTTTTTTTTGAAAAATGTCCAGCACAATAAATATATACAGAATCGACGAAACAGTATCCACCTTACTACACAGTATTAATGCTCCACCCCGTTAACCCAACATTGAATGCTCTCAAAGATGATGTATAGACTGGATTCAATCTCTACTCTACACCACGCCACGGCAGTAGCAATCAATGCGGCCTAAGCTGAATATTGGCTGCAGTCTGGATTTCCAATGAAGCAACTAAGACGGTGAACAATATTCAACCTACTAAACAGCATTGAATGCTGGAGCAAGTAGATTAGAGGCAGTGGCATTTGAAAGCAAATCAAATCAGATGATCTATAATCCACCTGTCATAGCATTCATTGTTGTTTAGCAAGTTGGATATTAGTGGTCAACTAAGATATTAAAAGTAATTATTGTGAGGGGCTTTTCTACATTATATCATGTTTAAATCTACTAAATAGTATTGAATGCATTGAATGTTGGAGCAAGTAGATTATAGGTAGTTGAATCCGAAAGCAAATCAAATCAGATTATCTATAATTCACCTGTTATAGCATTCAACGCTGCTTAGCAAGTTGGATATTGGCCACCAACTAGGATATTGAAAGCAATTAATGTGACGGACCTTCCTCAGTACACCATGTCTAAACCTACTAAACAGCATTGAAGACTAGAGTAAGTAGAAGCAAGTATATTATAAACAGTTGAATCCTAAAAAAAAATCAAATCAGATGATTTATAATCCACTTGCCACAGCATTCAACTTTGCTTATCACGCTGTCAACTATGATATTGGAAGCAATTATTGTGACAGGCCTTCCTCAATACACCATGTCTAAACTTACTAAATAGCATTGAATAGTGAAGTAAGTATAGACAAGTAGATTATAAAACCTGGAATCTTAAAGTAAATCAAATCAAATGATTTATAATCCACCTGCCACAACATTCAATACTGCTTAGCAAGCTGAATATTGGCATTGAGGACCAACTAAAATATTGAAAGCAATTATTGAGACAACCTCCCTCCATACACCATGTATTATGAGATGGCCCAAGGTCCGTAAAGGGAAGATTTTTTTATTAATTGGTATTTTCTGGAAATTTTGTTTTCTTGCGTTTCATTGGTTCTGCATTGTTGATGTCGATATTGGGTTTGGAGCGGGCGATGGTGGCTAGCCTAGGTCACCGTGTTGTATGTGTGGAGAACGTCTTCATTGAATTTCTAGAATATGTACATTGAAGTGGTTTACATCGTTCGGTTTAGTGGTAAGTGTTATTGTGTTGTATGTGTGGAGGACGTCTTCATTGAATTTCTAGAGCATGTCCGCTGAATTGGTTTACATCGTTTGGTTTAGTGGTACCTCGATGGTACTCTATATGTTATTTTCCTTTATAGGTTCTGTTATCTTGTTGTGTTGGATGTTCGCAAGGATTTTTAGGTTCATTATTTTTCTTTTAAGTGTGGTTGTGTGCTTTGGATGGTGGTTTCTATTTTTGATGGAGCATTCATGAGTGATGTTTGTGATGGGTGTTTTGAGGGTTGTCTAAATGACATTTTGTTCAATGAGCTTCTATTATATGGTTGTGTTAGAGGCTAGCAAGAGTTTTTGGTGCGTCATTATTACTTTCATGTCTTGTTGTGTCTTTGGAAGGGTGGTTGTTAGTTTTGTTTGGGAGGGTGGTTATTGGCTCTACTTAAATAATGTTCTTTGCATGTTTATGATATTTTAGGGTGCATGGGTAGTTTTCTTCGTCTACCTATGATATCTCATTTTTTACTTGTGATATATCATTTTTGACTTGTTTAGTGAGGGTGCACTTTGGAGGTTTGCATTGATCCTCATGTCTTATCTGTAGTGTTGCTTCAAGCATTCTTTGAGAATTTTCATTGTAAGGCTTGTGATTTCTAGTCGAGCATTCTTCCTTTCTGGGTAGAGATTGGGACATGGTGGTGATGACATCACACAAGATTTCGATGATGTGGCTTGTTCTACAAAGGTCTTTACAAAATGTTTTTTGGGGGATATTTGCAAGTCCTTGAAGCGCAATTTTTTTTTTTTAATTTGTTGTTATTGTCCATTGAAAATGGTAGCAGGAGTTTATTGATCTCATAGTGTGAGTTGATTTTTGGAATCCTTATACATTAGAAATCAAAGCGTTGTTATTGGCATTTTTCCTTGATTATGGATCACGGTCAGAATCTAGAAGGTTGAACACATTTCTAGTTGCAAAAGTGTTTGCACTTGTGTTTTGGTGTTGTTGTGTCAAAGTTATACTTTCAACTTATATCTTGTTTGTGGGGTTTCGCTATTTGGTTCTACATGTATTGTTACACTTTGTTCTTGAATCGAAGAGCTACTAGGTCCTGGGTTAGTGGCATTAGACCTTTGGTTCTGAAATGCAACGAGAATATGTTGGGCCTTACTAGTTTCTAGGTGCAAATGTGTTCGTAGTTTCTTGAAACTATAGCTATTTTTGAAAGGGAACTAGTTGAAAAATTCAAAAAGGAAAATAGAGTGTAGACACTACTAAATTTGGGGCCGAAATCCAACATGTGTTGAAAAATACCTTTTTAACGTCGAAATTCAATGAAAAAATGTGAAAAATGTCATTTTTTTTATTCATGATAAACATCACTTAAGTGACACTACTATCATTATGTCACTTAAGTAATGTCTTTAATGTCTCTTAAGTGACATCACTATATTATTGTATCTTAAGTGATGTTTGTTAGAGGAAAAATAAAAAATTTATCTCTAAATTTTTTTTTGGTATATAAATGAATTTGACATCGCATACACATCTCTTAAGCGTTGCTTTAGGATTTTGTTTTTTATCGATGATTATTTTATACTTTCGATGTGTTTCCTATTAAAAATTTTTCCCATGTCATTTCAAAGGAAGTTGTGCGAAAGAAAACAACCATATTTTTTTGAAGAGTTGGGATTATGTGACATAATACTACAGGTAAAATTTTCTACCCATAATTGAAATTTTGCATAATCCTCATTAACATCATCCTTGACATCTTCATCATCATTGTCGTCATCTTAAAAAAAAAAATTATACATAGAAAAACAAAAAAAAAAGAGTGAAAAACATATAATAAAATATAAAATAATAATACAAAAACATCAAAAGAAACAAAGAAAAAACACATTAAAAAACAAATATAAAAGAAACATTAACCATAATCATCGTTCTCATGATGATCATCATTTTTCTCATTGTCAACAATATCATTGTCATCATCATCATTATAATCCTCGTCAACATCTTCCTAGGCATCGTCTCATCAACGTCATTGTAATTTTCATAATAATTCTCATAATGATTTTTATTGTCATTATCATCATCATCATCGTCGTCGTTGTCGTCATCATCATCGTCATCATTCACATCTATGATGATGACAATGATTAAAATCAATGACGACAACGGTGATGACGACGATGATGACAGTGACGACGATGATGAAAACAACAGAAATAGCCATTGATAACATCGTTGTCATTATCATTGTCATTGTATCATTATCATCCAACTCCTAGGTTAAATACCCCCTAGTGAGGTCTCCTTTCGCAATTTCTAGGTGTCATTCATGGCCCTTGATCTCCAAAACATTCAATTAGGGTTCAAGTCCCTTGTTTCACCCTTAACCATGTTTAGGAATTAAGACCCATTTCGAGCGCACAAAACCTACTCATGGCCATTGTATCCCACTTGGAGACCTAGAAATGACCGATACAAAGTACTCATGTGTTGACCCTGTAAATCTGCCCGGCTGTCAAAACAGACGACAGAGGTAATTGTTGCAACCGGCTTTAGAGTTGAAAACTAGCCGGTTCAACTTGGAGAGGGCTCTCTCGTGTCACTTGATATATCTATGGAAATCAGTGGCTAGATTTGGTTTGTTTTGGGGATTTTTATAAATTTTTTGGCTAAGAAGGGGAGGAACACACAGGGCTATGGAGTCAAAAAATTTGAAAATGAATGAAAACAATGATCAACAAGTAGAACTCTCCATAGGATAAAGGCTAAATGAGGCAATGAATCTGAGTTGTAAATTTAAATTTGCAGAGTGTAAGAGGAAAGGGAGAAAACAAGTAATTGCATCAGAGCATTAATTAAATGAATTATGAATTAATTAGGAGGAAATACACACATTTTAAATTGCTTCAGCCGAGAGCGTCACAAGATGAATTCTAGGCCTTTAAGTCTCCAATTTAAACAGAAGAAAATGCATATGGAATAAAAGATCACAGGAAATACAAACAATGAAGGAAGACAAAACTCATATCATAGCCATTAGAATATTTTCATAAAATGTCCCAAAATCTGCCTCTACACCCATGTCTTCATTCCAGCCCCAGAGATTCATAAAGTTTTCCTGCACAGAGGGCAGGCTCCTCTTTTCTCCATCCTTATATACTCGTGAGGCCAAGCATATATAGAGGAATTTCGTATGGAATTTAAAACGTTCTGACTTCCTCATAATTCTAAAAACAGATACGAGTTACAAAAAGGAAGAACAATTGTATTATTTAAAGGGACCATTAGTAATTGGTCTATCATATCAAGACTCCCTTCTCTTAAGCCGACATCTATCCAAAACTATCTGAAATACACCAAAATTTTACCTGAGGATTCACCTCAGCTTGGCGATTTCCTCCTCCAGGTTACTCCACCAATCAGAATTTTCCTCGACGCTCTATATCATCTCGGTTTTGGCCTCTGATTTCCTCCTTTTTCTCCTCTTCTTTTTTGTGGCTGGGTGGTAGGTTTTGTCTGCATGTTCATTTATGACAATATCCCTTATAACGAGGTTTAATATTACTCCTGACTCTGTCTCAGTTTCAGGTTCGGTATGAAATTTAGTCGCCTGCATCTGCAAGAACCATCTTTCATTCTTACTTATTGACCTGCCTGGCACCTTAGCTGAGAAGCCAATTGTGCCAGACGTCGTTTTACAGATATTATCCATGCTTTCCGAACTTTGCAGAGACCTTGATTTGGCCACCCTTTGGGTTTACAGAATTCAAGAGCACATGCCGAGCTTGTTTTTCTTATGCATAAGATGACAATTTCCCAGAATAGGATAAAATGATTCATATCTGAGATTTTGATGTTCTGTGTACTTTGCTCACGAATTACTGTCACGGTACCTTGGTGTGCCACGCTTCATCAATCCACTTCGAATGATGAGCCTCGAGTTAGTTATGCGGCGGCGTCCTTTTGGTATGTCATCTGGGAAAGTACCTGGACCGGTGATGTGAGATGATCTGACCAACCGCCATCTTCCCCATGAGCTATTGACATGACATTTTGAAACACGTGACATGAGGGCCATAAGAAAAGTGGTTTTAGAAAATCCACCGTCTCCCCCGATGCGTGTGTAAGAGCGCCATGCATTCCCCATTAAAACCGGAGTAGTTTTCCCCGGTCTGCCTTCGCGATGTTAAGTTCTGTGCTATTTGTTTGTCTGATGTAGGCTTCGACCGTAGATCTAAGATTCTTCAAGATCGACGGCCCGCCGAGCTACTCCCTTCCCACTTCCTCTACATTCGTTCACACACCGTGGAATATAGCCGAGCACCCTGAACTATCGTGCCTCTACTGTGGTATAGTGTCTCGCTAAACTTCAAAAGTTTTTAGATCTTGATAAAAATTGTTAGGGTTATAACATTGCCTCCAACTAGGGATGCTATCCTCCCAGCGAGATAGCAAAGAACTCGTAGACCCGGTGCCTAATCCATGGGGCTGTTCCCCAAAACATGTGTGTGTCCTACTCCTACCAAGCTCTGTGCACTACTTCCAACTGCATGGGGGACATCCGAGTGCATTATTGAAAACTGACTGCATCTAGTGCTAGAAAACTCAAACTGGAAAAATGCTTGACCGACAAGATTATTTTCACATCCCTACCTACCCTAAAACTGTTGGGATGACCACTCGCTCAGGTGATGCTAAAGTTCCAATGCAACCAATCAAGAAATTGGTTTCTGATTTTCCTTTCACATTTTTCTCAAGCTGGTAGAAAAACGTAAAGGATGGCGGCTGAAAAAACAAATTGAATCCAAAATTTGAGCTTATAAATGAAGCAAATTCATCCTTCACTGAAGACTGTAATAGGATGGCCATCGGATCTTGAAAATCGCAAAAAATCATTTCTTCCTGATGAGCAAAAACTGAAAGGCAAGTATCTTTCATCAGTGTTAGTTGTTTTTGCTCTATTTATTTTGTTCTGAGAACATCTGCGAATGAAATGGCGATGATAGGTTTGTCTGCTTGGCCATGAATATCAACAAAAATATTCATATATTCTTGAACATCTTCAAATATGACAGCCATATAATATGCACCAAGGTTATCCTCTTGTTCATCAAACAACTCTGATGTGGTTTCAATAAATTTTTGGAAATTTGTTTGAGGACAACCACTTTTACTTTCCAGTGAATAAATATAAATAAGTTCCTTCTCATGCACTACTTCATTGTCCAGAGCTCCCGTGAATGGATTTTAAAAACCCTGATTTTCAAATGAATTGAATAAAACCACTGCCTCTTCATTATCTTTCTGTGTTTCTGATGGACAAATGGCATACATTGCTTCATCTATGTCATTTGTTTCTTTATTGTTGGAAACTTCCATAGATGCAATTTCATAATCTTCATCCATGTTTATGTTGCTTAAAAATTTAACCACGATGTTATCTCAAGGGAAGAGAAAATACTCTGAAACACCTTTTCACATTAAGAATCCATATTGATTTCGGAATGGAGAAAATGACCTTGAACAATACTTTCTGGAGCAACTTCTTCTTCCTTTTCAGGTTGATAGCTGAACATAGACTGCAAATCTGAGTTGAAATGACCCTTTATGTGATTGTCCATAGAATTATCATCACCACTCCGTTCATGCTTGGAGGATCCTTGTCCTGAGATACTACAAATATTTTTCTTCAATAATTCAAAAGAAGCAAAACATAATGGTAGGGTTGTCCTACCTGATTTGAAACCGTCTTCAATTTCATTGCCAACATATGGTTGTATTTCAGCACAAGCAATAGGGTCACCAAGTGCATGAAAATAATGTTGCGACATCTTTTCATTCTGCTCCATTGATCTAGCGTGGCTTTGCATAAGAACAAATTCTTTTTCTTCGATGATGATTTTAGTATTTTCTTTCGGCAATTTGAAAGAATAAAAGAATAGAGGTAAGGAATTCCCTTCAGCGGATTCAATACTTTCTTCTTTGTAATTGTGATATGCAGCCTGATTGCTTTCATTATACTGTTGAAAAGGAACATTTTTTGATAGAGAACATGTGGTTGATTGTTCCAGGGGGTCAACATCGTAATCATCATATTCATCATATATAGGAAAATCATTAACATATGCCATGTCATCTAACAAGAACAAACTTAGCACATCAACCTGTTCTTCAAAAAGCTGCTTTTCACACTCATATTCTTGACTATCTACAAATTAATACATAAAACGATCAGCCCTCTTCTCATCATGGAATGGATCAATACCTTCTCTTTTGACAAGTGGGATGTAATTTTTTGCAAAATCATTAGCATTGGAAACTTCAAGAGGACCCATGATATTGTCAATTCTATGCTCAAGATTCCAATCAACTGTTTTCTGTTCAATTTCACTTTCATGTCCTTGAACATTCAACCCATAATTTTGGGTTTGTTTACATGCTTGGATGTTGTGTTGAATGTCCTGAGCATCACTAAACATTTTTTGTAAGGACCCAGGTCTTCTTTCCATCGGGAGGAAAGAAAAATCTAGATGAAAAGCAATTGCGTAATGGGGCATGAGAACAACTTCTGAGGGTTGAATTTTTTTGGAAAATTATAATAGACGCTAGAGAACTTTCTACTGAATACAGAAATAGATTCATTGTTGCATCTTTTCAAGGTGTAAAACTCAGTGAGTTTCAGCTCTAAGGATTTCTCCTTGTCCCAAAATTAAAAAAAAACCTTCTTCAATTCCACCCATGAGCTGATGGTTTCTGGGTGTAAGTGTTTGAACCGTTGTTTGGTGTCTCCTTTCAAGGATTGAGAGAAAACTCTCATACACACATCGTCGTGGTCAATCCCGAATAAATCTATAAAATGTTCAAACCCTTCAATGTGCTTTTAAGCATATATGATACTCGATTCTCCGTCGAACACAAGTAGGAACTCATAGTAATTTGAAGGGAAATCATGAAGGGTTTGGGGTAGCTTTAAGATTATATATCTATGTCGGGCCTTAGTGGGTGTTGGGCCAAGAATAGTGGGAGAGACATTGGTCTAAGTCTCACGGGATTCATTAGTTTGGTCATTTTCATTGCATGGCCTAGGTGAAACCTTTTGATCAGAACCAATGACAAGGCGAGGGCATGCATGTGCAATGTATAGAGGAGGAAATATAATTTTAAGTCTTTCATGATCATTATTAAGATACAATAGGTAAAAGAAAGTTTGTTTGGCATTTTCAAGGAAGGAGCGGATGAAACTTAAAATGAAAAGTAAAATGCTTTGTAAGAGGTCCCATTTTGAGTACATGTTTTCCCTCATGATGCCCTTCCTTGCCCCTTTCAAGGGGTTTCATCTTTCAATGAAGTTTCAGTCTCGTGCTTGAAGTATTCAGAGCAGGGTCGCCTCTTGGAAATTCAGGATTCTTTTATCATTGGAGTCGCCTGTAGGAGCCAAATAAATTAAACAACCAATTATATTATACTTAGTCGTAAAATTTAAGAATTTCTATAATTTATCTCATTTGTATGCAAATTCCTCAATATAATAAAATTTAATAACAAAGTAATACAAAAACAATGCATAATTCTTGGTAAATACCTGAACCTGATGCTATTATCCTCTCTTTGCCCACCGCTTGCTTCCCTCCCGCTTTTGCAAACCACTACCCAAAACCGTCCTCCCTGCCAACTAGGTAGCTCCCTAGCCCCAGGATATCAACGGATATCCTGGCCCTCCGTGCCCAAAACCCCCAGCAACTCCGGTGCACTGTATCAATATCACTCATGAATTTTCACTTCTCTCTGCAATACTCCCAGCTCCCAAAATCCATCCCCAACTCCCGTAGAATACCTCCCGTCCAACTCCTTCCCTTCCTTATCCCTCCTTCACCAATTCTCCTCCCCCTCATTAATTTCCTTATCTCCCCCTTATTAATTTCTTATCCCATTCTTTAATGCCTTATCCCCCCTTCATTAATATCTTATCCCTTTCTTTAATGCCTTATCCCCTCCCGCATATGTAAAGCATTTTAATTAAACAATTTAAAATTATTAATCCCCCCTTAAATTATTATCAATATCATTGAGTTTGATATGTAATAATTAATTAATCAATCAAAAGTTAAAACAATTAATTAATAAATAATAATCAATTAATATTTTTTTTTTAACGAAAACGAGTATGGGATTTTATTTATAGTAAGGCAGAGGGGGCTGCCAAGCCCGTACATATTCGATCAGAGCTACCGCTCTGTAGTTCATTCTCCAGCCAGATGACTGTGCTAAATACAAACTTTTAAAACTAGTAGAGACATACATTCAATATTCTGGTCTGGGT
>ML780126.1:563187-581501 GCA_009831015.1 Picea engelmannii | reverse complement strand
GTCTAAGAGATGACCTTAATGCATTGCTTGGTAGAGATCAAGGAAATGGCGATAGATGGGACTACCTCACGCATCTTGTATAATTTATTTTCCAAATTAATAATAACACTACAAGGCCTAGACTCCTATATAGCATGATGTTTCCACAAATAATATTGACCCAAAATAACATCACAAACTTCAAGGGGAGAAACATCACACAATACCTCATCTTTGAAGGGATTGATGACATAGGCCAGGCGGCATTGTTGGTTGACGCGGAGATCGCTCCCTTGGCGCAGCCATCCGTTGGTGTACGGTTGTGAGTGTGGTGTTGTTGGAAAATCCAACCACTTGATGACCTCTGTTGAGATGAGGTTCTTCTGGCTACCGCTATCAACGATGAAGTGCAGCGAAGTACCCTTCACCCGCATTTGTGAATGAAAGAGGCACTCACCTTCCTCTAGTTCATAAGGTTCGTCAAGCTGAACCTTGGTGGTGGTAGAAATGGTGGCACTAGGTTCCACATCAATGATCTGCATCCCTTTTTATAGTTCTAACTCATAGTCAAAGCCTATATCTAATTCATAGGCTTTCACTTCGTCCACCAATGACTGCTTTGAGTGGAATTCAACGGTGTTATGCCAAGATATCTTATGGAACTTGCACCATTTCCCAATGTCTTTATTTGTATTCCCATTGTCCTTTTGTGTTTATGGTTTGGAATGGTTGTCTTAAGCATGTCCATCCTTTCTCTGCCCTTTTTTCTTTGAGTTAGAGATACATTTTCCCTTCTTCTATTGTAAGGGGTTTGCAGACCCAAACTACCGCTTCTATTATTTAAGATTCTGCTCGATTTTGATAGCATATCGATAGGTCACACCCAAGGATGAAATGTCCAGAAACTCCATTTATGTATGGATTTCTCTATGCATACCATCGTGGTACTTGAGTGCCAGATGTCACTCAGATCCTTTGATACCCATCTTGGTGTGCAAGGTATGGAAGACATTGGTGAACTCTGGCATTGCTCGGTCCCTTTCCTACTGTAGTGTGGTCCATCTTGTATATAAGTCACCATAAATTCCAACAGGGTAGTATTATTCCTTAATAGTATCATTGAAGGAACCCCAACTGGGTGCAACTACAAATAATATAGATCCCTCTGTTTCTTTTGCTCACAGAAAGTATCCCACCAATATTTGACATGGGAGATGACCTTGAGGAGCACAAATGTAATATTTTCTCTATCAAAAAAGTTGTGCACAGAAAAATACCCTTCTAGAAGGTTTAACCATTTTTCTATAGAATTCTCATCTATTTGACCTTCAAATGTAGGAATATCAAAATTGATTTGTACCTTGAAGGGGGTGGGGCCTCCACTTGAGGTAGATGCATCACATGTTGGCAATCATTGAAGGATTTGCATAAATCTATCCATCATCTCGTTCCTTTGTCGTGAGAGGGCTTCCTCAAGAAAAAATTTAAAGAGATATCCAGCCCCATCGTCTCTCTTTTCTTCCCCCATGGGTAGTCGTCAGGTTCAGCGAGGTCGATCTTGCAAAGGCTCAACCAATTCAAGTCCCAACTGCTTATACCCTAACCTTGTTGGGGACATGCACAGAGAAACAAATGAAGAGCAGACCGCTCTGATACCATTGATCCAAATTTATGAGCGGAACAAAATGAAACACATATCTATAAAATTAACACATATATACGAAGAAAATTAACAGAGATACAGTGGAACTTAACTTCTATTAAATAAGAAATATGTTGAAACTGTAAAATGCAGAATGAAAACAATCTTGCTCAAATGGTGGTAATTAATATCTGAGAAGATATGTGGCATTTATGCGCATTCATATGATCACATTACAATGAGGCCTCTAGGCCCTTTTAGCATCCATAAGTAAATAGAAAACCCTAGACATCCAAAAACCAAAAAACCAAAACCCTAGGGGTAAGCTAGTACATCAACTTCCCGAGGTCGTAACTTTTGCATACTATCTTCGTTTGAGGCATTCAATACCCTGTCGAAAAGTTCTATCCAAGAATTATAGCTTCTACCAGAGGTTAAGATAAGTTGTTTACAACACTTCACCCCAAAAAGTCCAAAAAACATGTTTAGGGCCTCAAAACAACCTCGGAAGTTTGTGACTCGAAAATATAGAAAACAAACCTGCCAAGATGAAAACTGTAACTACCAAGTTGAAATTTGTATGTGAGCTAGATGGAATAGGTTGGTGGCCACTGTATCCACCTGGATCACTTACTCCCTTGAGTAAGACAATATTGGGTGATTCCTCATCCAGAGTGCAATTTTGAGCACTCTTGTAGCTTAGTTGAAATCTCTCTTCAAAGTCATCTAGAGATTCATCAAGTCCTCATGACATTTTAATAATCTCATCCCTTGTATCTCTTTCTCTACAATAGTATTTGTATCTTTCACTAAAGGTAATTTTCATTTGATTCTAAGTTGTGATATTATTTCCCTCCAAGCTCATAAACCATCTTAGAGTTGAATCCTTCAAGGTAGAAGGAAAAATTTTGAGCTTATATTCATCAGTGATATAATCATATGTCCTGCATATAATTGCAAACTCAAACAATAAAGTGTAATCATATTCATAAACAAGCCCATGAAAATGAGGTAAGGCAGAAGGATTAATGTTTTTCATCTTGGTTTCTCCATTGGATTCTCGAATAGGGAACTCAAATATTTCTACCATCTCTTCTTCACCATCATGGAACGAGATGAGGATTGACTCTCTTCTGAAATATTTTCAAATTATCTAGCTTCCCTTTCTAAGAAACTTTCTAGTGTTTCATGACTAATCTTTGGATTGCTTGGACCTAATTTTTTGGTGGGGGATTTTGGTAAAAAATTCCTTTACTATCTCTAGGTCCAGTCATTCATGAAATCAAAAGAAAGTGAAAAACTATTATATGTATATATATAATGAAAAATCAAGAGTGTGACAAGGAGCTATCAATACTCACACGAAGTGAAAGCACTTGGGTTGTTACACTATAGAAATTCTATAGTGAAGTTGGCCTTGTGACTGAGGTATCATTTTTACTTCTCCGGGTCACACAAAAGAAAAATAAAATAGAATAACATGCAAACTTCAGCACCTCCCCGACAACGGCACCAAAAAGTGATGGCCCTAGGAATAGTAACAATAATTTATTGTACCCTTGGCTTCCTACCTTACTTTTTCAACCCAGGGTTCGTACAAAATTAAGAGGTGTTATGAATTGTATGTGCGGTATGTACTTCTCGGTACCAAAGGTCTAAAACTTATCAAAGGCTGAAAATGTGCAAAAAAATAAAATTACAGAAAGTAGCTCTGAACTAGTTGCTTGAAGGAATAAAACCAACCTGAAAGTATAGTTAATCTAGATTTCATGGATAGAACTTATTCTAACTACATTAAATAATAATGAATCAAAAATATTAAACTGAAAGAAAGAAGATAAATTTAATCTAAGTTATGATAGAAAGCTATAACAGAAGTAAATCTACACTAATGCATGAATAAAATAAGTTAATTGTCTAACCCTTTGATCAATGCTAGTCTAAATGTATTTTTATTGTTTATTGATTCTTTCATGAAAATAATTTTAAGTTAAGTCAAAATTTGAAGCTAAAACAAACCTACAAGAGATTTCTACAGGGACTATGCAGTTCTACGGGAACTGTACAATTTATACAGGAAACTCCTACAAGAAGAAAAATGAAGATCAAAAAGGCAGAATAAGTCTTTAAAAGCATGAAAAAATATATACTATAAATAAATGGAGTGAATATGAGGTTCTTGTCCTTGGGAGGCACCTAAGAGTTCTCCAAAAGGCTATTGAACATTTATACAATATGTCTGTTGTGACTAGCTAGTTAGTGATAATCTTAACAGAAGTTGGGATTAATCATGCAAAGCTATATTAAACTTAAAAAGAGAATAAAATAGTAACATGCATTAAAACTACAGAAATTGTAACAGGGTCCTTGAGCCCTCTTGGATGGGCCCTACCCAAGAAGCACAAGGATCCTAAAGGAAACTTTAATGGACTAAAAGTAAAACCATCGTTATTTCATAAATCAGTAATACATCAAGAGCGAGAATGCTCTAAGTTCTCAATAAAAGTCTTCACAAAGTATCCATACAATGCTTCCCAAAAAAATTTCTATATCCCTCTCTTAGACTAGAGGTCTATATATAGCTAGAGAGTTTGACCTCCCTTCCCTAAATCAGAGGAATGAGTAAATGAGGTATTTCATCCCTTTACACCTATATAGTTGATCGTTACTGATCAGAAGCGGCCATTAATGCATAAGGAGCACTCTTGGGGGTATGTAGGGACAATTTCCCTTGATCTTTGGATGGAAGCTCCTTGAGGGAGACAAAATCCCATGTTTCTATGATGTTGGTGCCCTTGATTCCTGTAGTTCGACTTGGTTAGTGGAATACACATATTTTTACAAAAAAATTAGATAAAAAAGGCACATTACACACAAAAATCCACCTCAACATACATTCATTAAGAAAAATGAAAAATACCCATGATTTTCTATTGAATATGGTCAATAAGCAAATATTGAGTCATTTTATGGTGGAAAAATGTGCCATAGATGAGACTTTGGAATGGACAATAATGGGACTCCACGACTCTCCCATCCTTACTATGATCTGATCCAGCTCTTCAAATGGCCCTCCAACCCACTGTAATCCTCATGGATCTTACTCGAGTGGCCTACTGTAACCACAAAACCCTCTTACAAAGATCCTCGTGGGATGATTTTGGGTGTCCAGTAGGGACCCGTCGGACCAATGGTGTTCAAACAGCAAGGATGCCTTCAGAAAACCTTCTGCACTAGTTTCTAGTCCGCAAAGATCCTCACGGGACAAACCTGAGCAACTAGCAGGGCCTCACAAGACCCTCATCTTCAACCAGCAAGGATTTCTCCGACAAGATTCATAAAAACCCTCCTAGTATCTACAAAATTTGGGATCGGTCTCCTCCACAAAGTTTCACAATATCCTGTGTGAGCTGATAAATCTCCAACCGAATACAAATCCCAAATTGAAGCTCCAATGGAAATCCTGGATGGATTCCCCTCTTGTCTAGTTAGGGTAGATATTGCACCACCGAAACCAAACCAATACTGGAAGGGTTTTGCTAAACCATAATGAAACAATAGCTCCAAGAGTACTTCCAAAATGAGATATCAAATTATAATTCCCAGGTGAAGAGTTACCCCCTCTATTTATTCTTCCTTTGAATCTTCTAGATCTTTCCCTTTTTGACCTAATCAAATATGACCCTTATCCCCGTTTTACTTTCACTTTAAGATTAAAAGTCAATTTTAATAATGGTCAAGTAACTTATTAATCTAAAGTAATTTTATTTCCATAATTTCACTTTAAACACATAACAACTCCTAGCTAAGTGACATTAAATAACCCTTTTGACTCCCTTTTTCTTCACTGACGAGCCACGAAAGTCATTTCCACTATTGAACAGGGGAATCCAAAAATGGGGACATGACATGATCATTCAAAATAGTGTTTTATAAATATCAAACATTTTCCTGGAAAGGTATTCATTGAAATACACATCCTATAAATGGAATTTCATTCCCCTGCCAGCATCACTCGGCAATCTTTATTAGAGTACAACTAGCACTATAATTTTTTGTAGAACTTTAATTCAAGCAACCAAAAGCATTAGTTTTTTCTTGCAACATTCAAGCAGTCAAGAAAAGTAAATTTTTCCTTATCTCTATTTAATAATTTATATAAACTCTTTTAAATTAAACTATATCTTTTATGGTTTATTGTTACCATCAAACTTCTTGAGCCCATACAGCCCAAGTGTTGTAACCATGCTCTGATACCACTCTATAACCTACCTTCCCCTTAGGTTCTCTTAAAGGGGTGAGGTATCAAAAAACTTCATTGCCTTATCTATATCGAAGTCTCTTTTCAAGGACACCATCGTCTTCTACTCACCAAGAGCTTTCCAACGTCGGTAACCATGCTCAAATACGAGCTTCGAATCAAAATTTATGGCCTAAATTTTTTAAGTCTTATTTCCAAAACCCTCGCATGCCCACATGGCACCCACATGGTATCCACATTGTCCATTTGGTGCATATGTGGTTTCTAACATGGATAATGACACAACACCCACATTGTAATCCACCCACTAAGGCCCTCAACCCATCATCCATCGGCTCCTTTGCACTCAACATCACCTGACTTACATTTTTTCAATACCCGATATGTCGATATTGTATTACCAAGTATCGTCCCATTCTAACACCACCACATCACAAACTCCCAATAGATGATATGTCGGTAGTCCAACTGGCACCTTGGACAGGTGGCCCAATTTTGACCTGCCACCTGGTTTGATACGTAGCACATGCAGATTGGCACCCTCCACACCTTATAATATTATTAAGTTAATATAAACAACATTACATTAAAATCACATGCCTCAAGATTTTATTTATTTAATCCACATTATTTTAATTAATCCTCATTAATTTAATATTCCATGTAATGACATTTTTGGCTAAATCTATTTCATTGACCCTGTAAATACTGAAAATTTACTTTACCCAAGGTGTATTACTATCACATGCACCTTACTTAATCTGCATATACAACTCAACATATGCTCTGGAATTTAATATTATTATTATCTTATATCGCCCTGGGTACCGTACACACCTTCGGTTCTCAATCATCCTAGTACCTGATATCCCTGTGGTGATTCCACATTATAATATTTTATCGGCCCTCAGTATATCACCTACCCCACACTCATTCACTCCCCCATCACCTGGTACATGATACTCTGGTGGGGACTCAATGTAATGTTATTATATTGTGTTTATTTTGTTTAATCGGCCCCTGGGTCTCACATAGCACATGCTCCTTCTACCTTACCTTCTCTCGGCGTGAGATACCTGGGTGGGATTTAATAACACCATTAAATATATAAACCCCAGGTATATTGTTTATCTCATGCACCCTTACCTCTCCATCTCCCAGTATGTGATACCCCAGTGGGAGGGGGAGTTTAATATTGTTATTTATTTTATATCAACCTTGGACATAAGGCCTATCACATTCACCTTGACCTTCCATCTCCCTGTGTGTGATACCTCGATGGGGGAGCTTTGATATTGTTATTTATTTAAGAATAAAGGAAAAATATGCCCAGGCATAAATAAAAGCACAATACACTATCAGAGATCTCTCCAAAGCTACAGAGTTAACCTTTGTATAGACCAAATTTGTGTGATAGGTAACTTTGAAAATTTATTTATTTTCCCAAAGAGGGAAAAATTTTGGGCTTGTTCACTCGAGTGAACAGAATATAAATTCATAGTTTTTAATACAAGAATGCCTACTCTTAATATTCAACTTATTAAGACAATAAATAGTAAATTTAGGAAAATTACAAGGAGTTACCAACCTCCCTTCACCAATAAAATCTTGCTAGGAAACAAATTAGAATATATAAACACATGTTTTTAATTATTTTAGTTTCTTTCCAGGAAATTAAATCTCTTGGAGATTAAAATTTTTGTGTTTCTACCAAGACTTACTACCCACCTCTATTCATGAAAATATTTACTACTATTTAGGAAAAATCTCCCATTTTAATTCTTTAGCTTGGAACATGGTTTTACTGAGTAAATCTGGGTAAGAAGTATATTCTTAACATGTCTTAACAAGGTATAAATTATACACAAGATACATAATTCTTGATTTCATTTTATTCCACACATTTTTCATGTTAAATACCTTATCTTCTCAACCACATAGTATGGACTTATGAGACCAAAATTGTGGTTAATCTTTCATTTTAGGACTCCCCCTTATCTATATTATTATGTTGCTTGGAAGTTAAAGGTTTTTATCCATGCTTCAACATAATATTTAGCATTCCACTAAGCCTTCCAAGAAGGTGCTTAGGCTTGATCTTTAACTAGGCACAAGTCATCTCCCAGAACTAATCTATAACTTCAACAATATGGGAAACAACATTCATAATATAGAAATTAAACATTCTTATCTTCAGATGTTCTATGAATAATTTAACATCTTAGTATTCACTACTAACACATGAGATGCATTCATACTAGTGGGATGTGAATTCCCAGCCAACACTTTGTTCTTACTCAGAGTCACAAATAATTTCTTAGACAATCCTTTTAAAAACAGAGACAATTAGAAGGAAACCAACAGGATGTACTTTCCAAGACTTATTTCAAAGTTTAAAATCATCCAAGAACATGGAGCACCAATTCAACTGCTAGAAAAAAATATCAAATTCTTCATATAACCAAAACATTGATTCCATAGCATCGGGAAACTTATCATGGAATATGCAAAATACTGAACCACTTATCTGAAAAATTAATGTAGATTGGCAATTGTTGATGGGTGAGCCTCTTTCCACCTAACCATAGGCATAGATATATTTTGTCTATACTTGTAGTTGGACACCCCCTAGCCAAAAGATGATTTCATAAGGGAAATTCTCACTCAATAAAAGAGGTAAAAATATCGAGGTCACTCTCCTTCACCAATAGAAATTAGCAAGATATATCTCCAATTCCACCAAGCAAGACGGATTTCTCTTGACTCAGGGAGTCACAATAGTTTGTTTACACAGTTGAATACACAAAATTCATAGCCCCGTTTATCAACTTGGTTTACAGACTCTTAATTTCTATTTTCTTTCTGAGAACACAGAGAACTTGACTTCCCTATGTTTTCCATCCACCAAAGATATTTTTCTGAACATTCTCCTTCCCCATTCGTGGATCTAATACCACTCTATGACCTCTCTAATTTCGTGGGTCATTTTTCCCAAATTCAATGTCAATTTAGAAGTCTCCATGTAGGTACTTTTCTGCCCATGCTTCTGGAGAAAGGCAGTCTTGGTACAGCTCCCCATTCTTTCCCATAATTGTGGGAAGTTGGTAGTTCAACTACCAACTTCCTTCATTAACTGAATTCTAGGAAAATGAGCAATTATGGGTTTTTCTTGAATATTAAATTGGCAAGGAAATTTCTCACCATTTCCCCTCTCATGGAATCATTTTCTATGCAAGTGCTCTTCCCATTAGCAATTTCTTTTCATTATCTTCAAAATGCATTTTATCATTTTAATTGTTCGTCATGGTCCAAAACATTAAACATACTAGCCATGACTCATGGGGACATTTAGACATATATTTACATATTGGGGAAAATGGGGTGTTACACGTATTCTAATAAAGATTTAGGGCATGTATCCAACTCAAAATCAAGCCAGGGATAGCAGAGGTTGGGGAGAAAATGGGTACATAGTCAAGGGTGGATATTATGCCTTACTCCATAAAGGTAATCTGCTTGAGAAATCAAACATTTGTTCAAACATTTGGTATAGTGATTGGCTTCTGAAAGTTAATATTTTATGTTGGACCTTGTCTCACAAGAAAATTCGCACCGGGGAAAATATTTGTAAAAGAGGTTCCCTTGGTCCTTTTAACTATGCCTTGTGTAGGCATAATTCAGAATCCATTTCGCATTTATTCTTGGAGAGTGAATTTGCTAAGAAGGTTTGGCAGATAGTGTATTCAAAATTAATTCATCAAGTATCCTAGACATCCTCATTCAAAACCCTATTGGGAAAATGGAGCTCATACTATCATGGAACAATTAGAGCCAAACCTATTTTCAAAATATTTTGGATGGCATCTCCAAAGTATGTTTGTTGGAAAATATGGTTAGCAAGAAACAAGGTCATTTTTTAAGAATAGAATTCTCCTCCTCTATGTGTTGCCTCCAATGCTCTGGCTCAAATCTCTAAATATCTCAACTCTAGGAGGCTTAGGCTAGAGGCCCCTCAAATATTGGACACACTGGAAGAGATCTAGATGAATAAATTAAACTTGTGCTTTTTGGTTAGCAACAAGTTTTCTCACAGATCATACTAGCAGCTTCACATTTCACCTCCTAAGTTTCATTATTGGCGACAATCCCAGTCGTGCTTCACTCTTTGTTTTGACAATGCTTCAAAAGGAAATCTATGGGAGATGGGCGTAGGGGGGTGCTTTTTGGCCCCATAGGAAATAATTAAGTCAATTTCTATTGGAATATAGGGACCTCTACAAATAATAAATATGAGTATTATGCGGTTTTTCAAGAGATCGAGATTGCCAAACATCGTCAAATATCCCAATTCAACATATTTGGAAACTCAAAAATTACAATAAGGTATTTTTTGGCATGCTCATTACCGAAGGATGTGTGATTTAAGGTCCTCATTGGTTGCATCAGACTCATTCTAAACCTCTTCTCCTTTCATTTCCTTCACACTCAAGGAAAATAATACACAAGCAGATGAAATGGCCAATAAGTCCATAGGACTAGCCCCCAAATCCTTATGGATAAATGGGAATGTTCATTTTTCCCCCTCCCTAATGTTTTATTCTTCATTAGGTGGTGGGACCCACGAGGGTATCATGGGTTTGGTGGACTCATGTGAAGGAGCACTTTTCGATGTGAAGATTATAAAGGTGGGTGAGATTCATAGTGTCCTAGAATTCCACGTTGTTCGGTAGCAATCGAAGGTTTGGAAACTTCATGGGGGTGAAACTCATGGGAACAGGGATCGTTGTGTATGGAATGTGCATAGGAGGAGGTTCATGGATCCGCACCAGTGGGAAATGTCAAATGTAGGGTCGATTCTCATCATTCCAGATAATGGAATGGGCAGAGAGGTAAAAGAATTTGTGAAGTAATTCTCAGCATTCGTCAACTTCCACTGGAGTTTGTGTGTGGGTTTAATGATGGCTCGCATTTGTTGCATGGAGAGTTTAATCGAGTCGAGTTTGGGTGGGATCTGGCATGGATGATGGGAAGGAAATATATCCAAGAGTTGTATCAATAATTTTATGGGATGTTGGAGATTGGATGGGTATGGAATGGGAATGTCGATTGTTGGTTGTTATTTCTTTTGCAGAATTGTAGCTTTTGGGGAAAGGTTTTTTCTCTGGATTTCTAAGTTTCCTCTCGAACCTGGTGGGAATTGCTCACAATTAGGGACAATGGATGAGGTAGATCAGCATAGGCTACAAATTTTGTTTAATTCAATGAATTCAATAGTCTCCTTCGTCGTGGATACTTTGGTGCAGCATCAAGATATGGTGGGACAATTGCAAGAGGAAGTGGAAATGTTCATGTTGCAAGTGGAGGAGCTTCATCATCGATCTCCTTCGTCGACTTATGTCTTAGGGTCAACGAGGGTTTCCTTTCCTATGATAGTTATGGGTCTTATTCCTAATATGAATGCTCCATTCGAAAATCCAACTCTAGAAGATGAGTTTCCAACTGACAAGCCACCTTCTGAATAGCTATGTTTTGTTTTGTAATCTATATTTTTGGTATTTTCTACCTAATATATTATGTACAAATCTATAGTGAATTAAGAATATGGAAAGATAGGGTTTTATATTTAGGTAGACGGATGCATGTTATGGTGGAGAATCCAGACTTTTGTGTTCTCTTGACAACTATTTTGTACTTTGAGGCTTCGGATGCACCTGTTAATGAAAAAAAAAAACACCATATTTTGTGAAAACAAAAAACGGAAATACCCATCAATGATCTAACCTATATCACATTTATTGGCATTGGCCATCCTCTAATAGCCTCTATTTTATCAGGGTCAACTTTTATCCCATATTTTGAAATAATATGTCCCAAATAGTGAATCTTCTTTTGATAAAAGATGCATTTTCTTAGTTTGGCATACAACTTATGCTCTTTTAAAACTTGCAGCACCATTCTTAAAAGTTGTCCATGTTCCTCTTTTTTCTTTGATTAGATGAGTATATCATCCTAGAACACAATCATAATTTTTTCCAAGTATTCCCTGAACACTCCATTCATCGAGCACATGAAAATAGATGGGGCATTTGATAGCCCAAATGGAACTACCATAAATTCATAATTCCTATATCTTGTTCTGAATGTTTTCTTGTTTATGTCTTCTTCCTTTATCCTCACTTGTTGATAACCTAATATAAATTCAATCTTGGAAAAGATTCTTTCACCTTTCAGTTGATCAAATAGATCATCAATACTTAGCAAAGCATATTTGTTATTTATAGTGACCTTATTCATCTCTCTGAAATCAATACAAGGCCTTAAGGTTCCATGTTTATTTTCAAAAAAAGAAATGGGACTCCCCAAGGTGACACACTTGGGAATATACACCCCTTCTTTAACAGTTCTTCAAGTTGCATCTACAACTCTTTCAATTCTGGTGTGTTCATACTATAAGGTGTCTTGGACACTAGGGAAGCTCTTGGAACCAAATCACTATAGAAATCAATGTCTCTCTTTGGTGGATTTCCCTAAAAACATCTTCAAAATCCCTCAAGACTAGATTATCTTCAATACTTTCCACTTTAGCTATGGCTTCCTCTTCCATATGGGTTGTAAAAATTTGACATCCCTTCCTAAAACTCTTTTTCAATTGCATGGCTTAAATTTTTCTAACATTTACAGCTCTTGAAATGCCTTGACTATTTTTGTGTTTCCCTCCCTCATCAAGACAAATTATTCTCTTATTCGAATAGTCTATGATAGAATGGTGTTTTTCCAACCAATCCATGTCAATTAAACAATCACATGAACCCAATGGTATGATGTTCACTTATACTTTTGTGTTAATTCCATTCATGTCTATTGGGAAATATTTAACCAACTCATTGATATTTCTCTTAGCCCCTATGGCTAATTTAACTAATAAAGATTTGTTACTCTTAATCCTTTGTAAGTGAAATCTTTCAACAATGTTAGAGTTTATTAAACTATGGCTATCTCTAGAATCAATTAAAATTGTTATGGGATGGTTATCAATATTACCTTCCACTTCAATCATGGAGGATTTATTCTCTACTTTCTTGTTATCCAAGGCTATATAAATCCTTGGCATGCTTCCCCCAATGTCTTCAAATGTTTCAGCCTCCTGAATGTTGTGGACAGTCCTCATTCTTTATCCTTTGTGAGGGCAGTCCCTATACAAGTGATTTCCCTCACAACCCCAACATTGTACAGGTTGTTGCCTTGGCCTTTTCCAAAATGAATCTTTTGTCTTGTGCTCATTTTGGGTTGAAGGTCCTTGTTGATTTGTTTGTGAGTTGTTCTGGAAAAAGGGTGGCTTAAAACCTTTCTGCCTTTGATCCCTATTTCCTTTCATCTTTTCATTCCAAACTTTTTGGAACACTAGCCTCCCTCTACTCTACTCATAAAAATGTTTTTTCTCTCCTTATGGCCTCCTCCAAGGTTCTAGAGTTGTCATATTATATCTTGTCACTGTAGAAAGAGGGTAACCCACTTAGTAAGTTTCTCATACTTTATGAAGCCCACATACTTCAGCAACTCAAAAAACCTCTTCTCATACTTATCCATTGTCATGCTTCCTAATTTGAGTTCGAATAAATATTTCATATTTCTTTCTTAGTAATGCTCAGACATACAATTCTCTTGGAAATATCCTTTGAACTACCTCCATGACACCTTCTTCTCACCAAGGTGTTTATATTTATTAAGTTGATCCCACCACATGGTTGTCTTTCCTTGCAAGTAGTAGGTTTCAATTCTTGTTTCTACCCTGGAGGGATAATCATGCAGCTTTCTTCATTTACAACAGTTAGGCCTTTTCCACTTCTCCCTTCCTATTCTCACCATTGAAAGGTGGTGGCTTGATTTTCCTGAGTTCACCTTGCAAGATGTTTTCCTCAAGTATTCTCCTCTACCTCTTGACAGGAGACACACTTGGGTTTCTCCTTGGCCCTAAACTTTCACGAGCTATCCTAGTATATTTACCTAGGGAATGAGTGCACCTGCTCATACTCCTTGATTTTCTGTCATTCCCATGCTCATCCATTTTTCTATGGGATCTGGATGTTGTCACTTCTCTAACATTAATTGTCTGATTTGTTTCAAAGTCTTTATTGGCTTGCATATATAGCATATTCAAGCTCTAGAGTATCTCTTCCTAATATTTCATAATATTTTCAGTATCATCCCTATAGCTCTGCGCTTCTCTCTTCATGTTTCTCATAGTTATAGGCTTTTGCCTATCTCTTCTTCCATCAAACTCTGTCTCAACCTTTCCCATGTTGGCATGTATCCCTATGAATTCCTCTTCATGACTTTAGGACCCTTGGGCATCCTCCATGACTATATTTCTCATAAATTAACCAAAATTCCTTCCTGTAGCTTTAAATTATGCAACAAAATGTGCATGAAAACAATTTTTTGTTAAACAAAAATATACACACATAGTTTTGGAAAAAAAATGCATAATTTTTTTGCTCTTTAATATCACCAGTCATCTTTTTCTGAGTTGACTATAAATTTTTTGGGTTGGTAGGTGGATTCTCCTCAATACCTTTCCATTGACTATTCATTTCTCCAATTCTGAGCTCCAAGCAAAAATTTATGGTCTTAAGAAGTTTTAATTGTTTCCCATTTTCAACCTTGTATTGCTACAGTTGTCTTCTTCCTCTTCTTGCACATTTTTAGGTACCCAAATTCCAAATCTGACTCCATGGTTGTATTTTATGGTCCATGAAATTTCCATAGATTGTTAATGTGCCCCAAACTGAATTTGGAGCAAGAAGTTATGTCCTCTCAAAGTAAATCGGTAGCCAAATTATACATTGCATTGTTTAGGCTGTAACTTTCTCATACGAGCTCTATTTTGCGCTCAAAATAAATTGTTGGAAATCTCTCATCGAACTATTTTATTTGAGATATAGAAACAAGGTGTACCTTTTTTCACCCTATTCTCATGACTTTTGACTACCTAAAAACGTTGTTTAGGGCCTCAAAATCACCTCGCAAGTTTAAGACCTACAAAAGCAATATAATTTCTTGCAAATTTCACTAATTAATGTTGACAAAACTATTCATTTGGCATTCTAGGTCCACATGGCACTTTGAGGTGATATCGTGTCAACTTATTGGCCACCCTGGCCCTACCCCTTCATCATTCACCATCTTCCTCCTTATCTTACCTCTTCTTCTCCTTCCTCTCTTTTAACTTTATGTTGACCCTTATAATTAATATAATATTAATGTTTTTATTTACAGACCCACCCGTACCATTTTCCCACCAGGCACACATCTAACCTCAGATGGGACAAGGGTCCTACCTTTTCTGTCAAACCTCTACCCGACACCCTTCCATTGGCCACGGGGATGGGTAGGTCCCATCTCGCACACTTTTCCTTGACGTACGAACTTGCATTCCTTGATCGGATGATAGAGATGACCAAAAAAAATCAATAATGGATGATCCATTTCGCATCGCCAACATGCTCGAGGGTTAACACCCCCTCCACGATCTGATGCGCGAAATTGCATTCATTGATCTAACAAAAGAGATTATAAAGGAAGATCAAAAGTGGATGATCCATTTCGCATTGTCAACATGCTCGAGAGTTAAAACCCCCTTTCTGATGAAACACCACAAAATCATTCTGATATGTGGCGCATTTTCACTGGTTTTGCATCACTGAAGACCTTTGGAAAAACTGCTTTGGGAGCGATGTGATACCACTTATAGTATTGGCTCACCTCTTCGTTGGTCACCCAGCCACCATGGTCTGCTACCATGACACCATGCCACTATGGAAATCCACGTCACCACTACCACATGGCCTACACGTCATGGTACGGAAAATTACCCAAAATTTCCTAAATTTCCTAAATTTTTCAAAATGCATAATTTCAAAATTTTCATCGTGGCTGCTATGAAACTTTGAAATTAAGCTTTTTATGGGAAATTTTGTCAATTCAACCTTTGCACATGAAATTTGACACTTCCACCTCAAATTCTCGATGAATTTCACTTCAGAAATTGGGGCTTTTCCCAATTTCACCATGGATATCCTACAAATCCCAAATTTGACCAATTATAAGCTGAAAAACGTTCATTCAGAGGTTAAAATTGGGGATTTTTAATGCCTGAACTCAAATTTCACCAAAATTTCAAGCAAATTCCCAAACTTTCCCTTGGAATAGTTTAACAAACATAGTGCAAACATTCTCTGCACTTTTAATCTGCAATTCCAACTGTTGTGTGTTGGTTTTGGCCCATGCAGGCTCAGTGTTGAACCTGTAGCTCTAATACCAATCGGTAACGTCCCCCAGCTTAATCGAGGAACATTACTTGTGGAAAATACACAAAAAATTGAATTTTTTTGCTAATTAACTTCATGTAGCTTACTAGCTACAAATTATATGCAATTTTAACCATTTTTAGATACTTATAATGAAATTCATCTACAACATTCTAAATGAACATGAAGAAAACTAATTAAATTATCTACAAAATCACATAAAACCATTCTCATACATAGGGTAAAAGAACAGCCATAAAACTCTTAAGAAACTCAAAAAATAGATAAACACTTATATTTTTTAAACATTTGTGCAACCAGCTCCTTGTGAAGGACGTTTCACTAAACCATAGACTTGTTGTTCTAGATATCAACAGTAGGTCACCCTCAGGCTAGGGTTAGGAATCTAGAAAATAAGGGTGTCTGTTATAGTCCACTCATAGATCAATATCCCAAAACCCTTTGGTATTATCCTACAAATATCCTGAGTTTCCTCCATCTCTCTTCCTCTTGACATGCCCAACCCAAGAAATGTACCCCTTCACTGTTATCAATCCATCAAGTGTCCCATTCATTTATCAAGATCTCTCTAGCACAAGTAACCATGAATATCTCTATGAGAACTCAAGGGAACTCATTGTTAGGAAAACTACTAGCAAACAACAACAAACACCTTCTATTATAGTGCAACTCCCATAGGAGTTCACTCTTCAGGCCTGACAATCTGGCTCTTCATTCTTCAGCTCCAAAATTCTCTATCATACTCCATAATTTTCCCAACCTTCTTTCTCTAGCTCCAATTCTCTTCTTTATCGCTCTCTACTTGTTGTTCATGCAAAAAATGAATGTGAAAAACGGTCTCCTCTCCCCATACGAATTTCCTCTATTTTCCCAAGACAATTGACTGCTCATTCTGCCCAATGTTGATTGTACTCCATCCCCATGATCCCTAATAACTATGGTATGTGACTCTTACACCCACCCTCTTACATGATTTTAATGATTGGACTCTCATACTCTCAAACAGAAATAGAAGTTATTCCCAATGATAGTAAAATTCACGAAAGTGGGATGAATTAATACACATAAAACATTTCCCCCTTGGACCCATCTTAGACACTCCCTTCTCTTGTGGAAAACTCAGCCCCTATATCTATCCATATCCCACAATAGTGGGCATCACATTTTATTTATTAAAATTCATAAAATACATTTCGCATATTGCATCGCTTATCTATAGCCACAGTCATATCTACATTATGCATCAATTAAACTGGGAATTATAGCGGGGATGTTACATCAATACTTTCTCCAAGGAATAGCATCTCATGTGTTTGACCCGTCTTGATAAACAACGTCGAGAAGTTGCAGTGGCCAATGAGACTCATAAGAAGTGCATCAAATCCCAATGTGACAAAACAGTTCAACCTATTGTCTTTGTGGATGGTGGCTTGGTTTTAGTCTATGATCAAGACCATGATAAGTTAGGTGAAAGTAATTTGAACCATTTTGGCATGGTACTTGCATCGTGAGAAATGTGTTTCACAAAGCAACCTATGAGTTAGTCGACTATGATGGAAATCCACTCCTGGAGCCTCGCAACAAATTTTATCTGAAAAGGTATTATGCATAGGTTGCATGGCCTTGTGGTACTTTGTATATAATGTATTTTAGTTTGTTGTGGTGTGCATTTTTCTTTTATGTTTGTAGTTTGTCTCAGTTTGATGCTTTATTTTCATATGTTAACATCCACCTCGGTATACGTAGGCTTCACAAACGGCACCAGCCATAGTACCCGGAACATTGCTTCTGTCGCTTGGGTGATTTTATCTCCCATGGATGAACTCATGAGTTCAGAGGGCATATTCCTTGGTCCTACAACCAACAACATTGCGGAGTATAGTGAAATCATCAAGCTCTTGTTCAAGGCTCTTTCTCTTGGAATTCGTAGGTTAGTTTTCAGGTTGGATTCATAGCTAGTTATATCTTAGTTGAATCATTCCTATCTCATCAGAAGTTTTATGATGCTTCGTAAATATTTGAGGGTTCATCTTCTTGAAAGTTAATTTGAGTACATTTATTATTAGGATATTCCAAGAGGATCTAATGTGTTGGCTTATTCATC
>ML780126.1:547833-562341 GCA_009831015.1 Picea engelmannii | reverse complement strand
GATTATTAAATAATATATATAAGAAGTGAATGATAATAATAAATAGTTATTGATTATCCAAGGGATGCATCCTTTCATGGATGGTCACCATATGTTCTCTATATATGAAACACTCATCATTGTAATGACATATCTCATATGAAGAAAAACAACACTTTGGATCACCATGGAAATGGTGTGAAGAATTGGGGCCTCGTCTGTGGGATTCTCTCCAAAAATAATAATACTAGGATGGAACCATAGTCGAATTGTTTATGTTGACCTGTCTTGCACCTTGTTAATTTATCCTTTAAGTTGGCAAGTATACCAAAGCACCAGTCAAATACGGTTAGGTTGAGACATTCTAGTACAGACTGGATGTGTCCTTTTGATGCTAGATGTGGGGTTGTTGAGCCTGATACTTGGGCGATTGTAATGAGAATAGTACATAATGATCGGTCCATTACATCCCTAATTGTCAATTTGTTGATGGTTTTCCTAGCCCCAGGATGGAAAAACTCAGCAATATAATCATTGATGGACTAGGTTGATCCACCTCGCCCACTTGAAAAGATCATCGTTGGCCCATGCCATGACAAAACGATGATGAAGTAGATGTCCTCTACCTTGATATTTAAGCATTGACCACCCACTTCAAAGTATTGTTGGTCTGGTTTCCAAAAATTGACCATCACATCCAATAGCTTTGGTTGAGATCTCATATTCAGGATTCTAAATAAATTAAGTAGTCCACAATCCCATAAAGCAAATAAGGTGTTTTGGTCCCTCAAGGTTGTTGCATCAACGACTTTTTTATCTCTCTCTTTCCACTCAATCATTGTGGGAGGAGGCTCTGCAAAATCCAAAGAACACCATCCATCATCTAGCAAAATTTTTTGAAAATTTGAGCTAGATCTGATTTTTTGAGGGGAGGTTGCACCTTCCTTTGGTGACAGGTGTAACCAGTCACGCTTTGTCCTTCTTACAAGATGTGTTCATTCACTCTTGTCCCACTGGCCAGGCACAACCATGCAACATGAGTTCTTTCAGGGTCTCCCAAAATCCAAATCTAAACTAAAACGCTTGAAAAATGTATCGAAGAGCAAGAGAAGGAGATGAGTAATTACTTGGTCCTAAAGGTTTCGAATTTTACTAGTTGAATCTCTCGCAATTTTCTCCATGAAATCTGGGAAGTAGGAGGGTTTCCACTCAAGTTGAGAATTTTACCAATGGTAAGTGTGAAAATGATTTGGTTTTTACCATAAAAAGGAGTTTTTACCTTTTTGGGCTCCATAAAAACCCTTTTCACCTAAACCAAGTAATTTCCTTCCATTTATTTCATTTTTGGAGCATTTTTATGATTTTTAATACTTTTCTCATGCAAAATTTTAACAAAGGGTCTAGTTTTTTTTACATTTTACAGGACTTAGTCACATTATTTGGTGTTTTTGGAAACATCCCCTAAAATTAAGATGCATTCTTCAAACTAGCATATAGAGATAGGTTTTTCCCTGCAATACCATCTTGTGTTATTAATCATCACTTTTTCTATCACAGAGCTTTAGGTTTGATCCCGTCGTAACTTGCATGGTAGTTCCTACCCTTAATGGGAACCCTAGTTATCACCTTGATTTCCATTTGGTTCCCATGCTGGGATTTCTTGTAGGCCCAAGAATCCTCGTTTAGACCCGCCATGACTCGAATTTGCACCTCATTTTTCTCTCCTCATACTTGTTCTAGCCATATCCCATGGGGTTCCCACTTTTATGTTACTTTACAGTTGCATATGCATATTGTTTCTTATGTCTTGGTGATTATTTCTACACTATTGTTTTCTTTAATCTCGCTTACCTCCATTGCAGTCACACTTGAACTCTTTCCTTTTGAATTAGTTTGCCTCCATTCTTTGACCTTTTACCAATGCAGAGAGCTGATACCATGAGTGGAAATCACTTGCCATTATGCATTCATTTTGCATAGGTCAATTCCACGCGATTGGAACATAGAAGCATGTCATTGAACGACTCATTCTCTCCATACAAACTCACTTTTAACTTTTTTGTGTGCTCATTAAACCATTAAAAAGACACTTGATCAAGTAAACTTTTAACTTTTTTTCGGGCTTGTAAAACTATACAAAAATGACACTACTAAGCATACTTTTATCTCTCTTTCACGCTCGTAAAACCATGAAGGAGACACCTAGAAACAANTGTTTACCATTGATCTATTTTCTAAAAAGTGTCAGTCGTTAGTTGTGTTTCTCTTAAACATGGCACATGTTTTTGTTCGTGTCTTACAATTGGGTTATAGCTTGCCCAGGAGTCGTACCATCAGTATGAGTCATATACTCCTTCAACCGATGACTCTTCCAAACACAATTGAGAGTGCTTCAATGCCTCATGGATTGTCACATTATATCAGTGGTGCTCTTGAGTCAATGATACCAATTCATCATTATGTTGTGCTAAAAGTTCAAGGGAAGGAACATTGAGTAGGCCATCTACTGCCTTGTTGACCATGCAATTCGACCATCCGTGTGTCTGTTATACTTGGTGATTCTATCTCTTTACGACATATCTCGATTTATGTTTTTGGTAGATTGATGGAGGATACATTAAGGCCCTCCTTCAACGGATCTCTTCCTATCGACTTCAGCACATTATCTAGGAGAGGGATCTAGAAACTAGGTAGTACCTTGGAGCTTGCAATCCACAGTGGCAGGCTTCCTTGTGATCGACAGTGGGTTTACATCATTGACTCATGATTGATTGATTCTACAAGTTTTCAACATCATATTCTCTATTGACACTCACTATCTTGTACTAGGTACCTTGGGGTCCATTTTCATCATTGGTGGGTCCCCTCACGTCTATTAACGGTATTCATCAAGGACCAATAATTGGACGATTTCTACCATGCTCGACATCATCTCATCCATTTGCATGATGTAGAATTGGACGATTGGGTTGGGAAAAAAACTTTGGGCTTCGGGGCATATCACTCATTCATGCTACCCCTCCCAAGTTGTGATGGAGTATATCACTATTGTATTAGTATTTTGAAGACTACAGGGGCACTCTCCTTGGTGCTCAATGTCCTCCTAATGTATATTGTGATATAGATCCACATTATATTTGTTTGTGGCTATGATCTCTTTAATAACATGCATCCACCATGTACTTTTTCGTGGCCATGATCTTGCATTTCACTTCATGGATCCATAGTGTATTGTGTTGGGAGCCATGCTTTGTTTCTCTTTTGAGAATGGATATGCCTACCTTGGGGGTGATTTATATATGTTTGGTTGATGACTGATTGTAGGTACTCCTTGGTTCATTGATATCTCAACACCATCCTTACGCTACCTCATGTTTATGGATATTGTAATGTGTTTCAACCATCATTTCCTCTTCTAACCTCACACATTAGGAGGCATTTGTTATAGCTCTATTTTCCACCTTAGAAACACGTAGAGAACCTATTGATGTTGTCATCCTAATACACACTCTTCCACCTTGGATTTCTTATATTTTGAGGGAGGTCTCGCCTTGCATGCCTAGCAATATGAAACCAATCACATGTTGCACCACTGGCAAGATGAAACCAGTCACTAGCTGCATCACTGGAAGCTCGTGACTGCCCCTATCACCTTCTATATTTGATGAGTTACGAGGAGATAAACTTTGAATGAATTGTCAATCTCACATGAAGAGATTGGGAACTCATACTAGACTCAGAGCTCACAAAGTTGTAGAGATATAGAATCATCTCCTAGTCTCCAATATATAAAAGGAAGGCATTCCAAGGGAGGAAGAATTAAGAAGCAAACTTTTGCTACGAAGTTTCAGAGGATCTCTTCTACAGTTCAGTCTTCATATCATATTAGTCTTTCTTGTGTGAGGGATAAGGAGGAGTTGGAGCAAGGATCTAGGATAAACTTCAATCAAGACTCAAGGTAAAACTTGATTGGTGTACTATTTTCTCCACATTAATACAAATATGTATGCTTTTCCCTTTCCATTGCTATTGTATTCAGTCACGCATGTTGATAAATGGTAGATGTGACTTTCCTTGAGTAGATCGGGTTAGATCTAGCATAGATTTGAAATTCCTAATGCTTGAAGGTTTGAGATTGGTATTTGTTTTTCTCTTGTGTGCATGAAGTGGAAGGAGATGGAACAATCTTTATGGAACTACATCAGCCACGAATACCCAGGGAAAACCATCGAAAACCAAGTTTGAACCATTCGTGTTCCTTTTTATTGCATAATTTAGGATCATATCTAGTAGATGTAGAGGACCATATTGTTTTCTATCATACAGTCTATCTCAGATCACGCGCAAATCTAAGGGAGTGTTCACCTGTCTGCCGGGGATATTTCTCCATAAAACATACCCAAACTAGTAAAAAGAAGTTGTGGCCCCAAGTTTTGCCCAAAATTTGGAGGTCGTTGAGGGATAAACGACGATGTAACATCTTTTCTTTTTATGAATGAAACATTACATTTTTTTTCCTCGGAAAAAAATAATAATAATAATATCTAGTGATCCATATGCCAAGCATCCTACTAAAAATCCAATTAAAACCAAGATCATTGATGGCGCGACGCTCCTACATACCCCGCAGGGTCTCTGCGCCTGACCTCCCGGTCTTTAAGGATCGTTCAAAGTTCATCTTTTAAGACGGAGCAGCTCTTTGGATTCCTCTGTGGAATCTCTCTTCAAAAACCCGATCCACGGGTCCTTTCTTCGCCCTGTCACGGCCTCTACACGCACCTGCGACTTTTCCCGATCTTAATTTCGGGGTTTTCGGGGTTTCCACCTTTCCGCTATCAAGATTTATTGTACTCTTGAATCCCCGATCACCGATGAGCTCTCTTCCCGGCCTTAGCCCCTCCTGGCTAGGCTTTCTAGTCCACGTGACCTTCTCCTATATGACCGCAGCCATATACTTATGTCGGGATTTCAGACTTTCCAATGTCCAAATACAATCGCCCTCTGGATCCGTGATCCTCTGATTCTCGACGTGCTTTAACTTCAGCTAGCCCTCCTGGCTCATCCCTTGGTCCACGTGACCATTACCCCGTGACCACAGCCTTACCCCTCGTCGGGGTTTTGGGGTTTCCAATGCCTAAATGCATATACCCGCGGGATTCTCGCCTCCTCGAATCCCGACTGGTTGACAGTTGGCCCCCACACAATGGAGCTCTCCCCCTTCTCTAATATGCTGACAGTTGGCTCCCAGTCAACGGAGCTTTCCACCTTTCTGGGATGTTAACAGCTGGCTCCCACTCATCGGGGTTTCATGGTTCGCAATTCCAAAATGCCAAAACCACTTGTCTACGGGATCCCCGATATCCCGATGGACCAAACACCGATCAACAACTCCCTGTCGGCCTTTCCCCGATGGCGCCAATTGCTTCCATGCGTCCCTTCTCTGATGGACGGTCCCGATCTCTCCGGGATTTCATGACTTGTGATGTCCCAACTTTCTTGTCTTCAGGAACTCCGATTTCCCGATGCCGTATATGCCGACAATCGATCGATCTCCGCCACATGTCTCCACTAACGGATGGTCCAGATCGCTCTGGTGTTTCGAGACCTGAAGTGTCTCGATTTTCTTGTCCTCGAGAATCCCGATTTCCCGATGACTACTATCCCGATGGCTACGCCTCTTGTCGGGATTTTCCGCCTCCTGTCCATGAGGGTAAACCTCGTGCGCCTTCTATCCAATGTGATGGCTGACGGGTATCCGCTCCAGATCTGACGGTGCAGATCGTTTCTTCCCGCACACTCCAGAGACTAAACTCTGAGCATCTTCTCTCGATCCAATGGCTAACGGGTATCTGAGGGAGATCCGACGGTTGTCGCTCTCCTCCTTTTGTAGGCTCCTCATGAGCTTTCTTCCTTCAAATCCTCAAAGGATTCTTTTGACTTATGCGCCTCTGCAGAGTCTTCTCATGCACATGCTGGTGCTATCTCTTCTGAGCTTCTGCAACCACTCATACCCCTAAGGGATTTTGTCTTTCTTCTCCCACAGATGGAAAATATAGTGCCTTCCTGGTTTCCTGCTCAAGCAACCTCTTGTTGAGTATTTCTAGGTGTTCAGCAACCCAGTGAATATCCCTCAGTGGATACTTCCTCCAGCTCCAGAACTCAAAGAGTTCTCTTCTCCTGTGCCTACCTGCACACAGTCTCAATGCCCACCTGGCAGCGTTTCCCTTTCACAGAACGTTCAGCAATTCTGTCTTCCTGTGCACCTATGCACTTGCTCGATGCCCTCCTGGCAGAGCTCTCAGAATCCTCAATGATTCTTCTTCCCTTGAACTCACAGCAGAGTTCCTCCTCTGTGCACTCCTTGCACCTGCTCAATGCCCACCTGGAAGAGATTCACAGAATCCTCAGTGATTATGTCTGGACTCACAACAGAGTTCCTCCAACTGCACCTTGTACCTATGCTCAATGCCCACTTGGCAGAGCTCTACAGAATTCACAGTAGAATTATGTCTGCAACTGTGTCTCTCATGCATAGCCTTGCCTCCAAGGTATTCAGCAACCTTGAGGTCTTCTCTTGAGTTGTTGATTTCAGTCTTATGCCACAGCACGTCTCTGTCTAACCCCGCAGAGTTCAGAAGTGCCTCAGTGCACCGGTATTCAGAGTCTGCAGCACTCTGTCACGCCCTCCTGGCATGAAACCTCAAAGACCTTCACCTGAAATCACACAAACTCCCTGCAAATGCTTAAACATACATACATTCACAGCATATAAAAGAACACACACAGACATCCACATAACATAGAAGATATGCAGGAAAAACTGCTTCTGTTTCTATTCAAATGGAAAATGTATGTATTTACAAAGGTGTTCTCGAGCTCTCTCTGGCTCTCCTCAACTCAACCTCTCTTTTATTTCTCTCTATCTCTCTCTCAAAATGAGATCTCAAAATCTTTTTTACCTGAGGGGGCTCTTAGAGCGCTTCCCTCCAGATCTACCTACCCTATTCAATTACATTGAATGGGTTGTCTAGTCTGCTATCGGATCTAGATCTCAGCCATTACATGCATTAAAGGTTGATCTACCTAATGCCTGCACAAAGGCACAGCTCTACAGCTCACCAGCTTAAAACATTAATTACATTCAATTTCAAATTCAAATGAGGTTGTGCCTCTCTCTTTAGCTTTGAATGCATATGCTCGGCGTGGCTGGCTGGTTGGATGGCTGACATGGAGAGATGCTCCTGCATCAAACTCCTCAGCTGCAAAATCATGAGCTCTTGCTCATGCGCTTCCCCTCTAAGCGGTTGTAAATCCTCCTGGATCCCAAACAAATATCTAGAGCTTCCCATCTGCTCCATTCTGTTGTTGTTGTTGCTGCTTCTGTGCTGCTATTGTTGCTTCTTTTCTGCTCAGCCTCTCCTTACTGGCAGTCTCTATTGATCGAATCATCAACTCCATGATCTCCTCAATCACTGCATCCAGCTGCTCCCATGGCTGGTCCTGTCCATGCAGTCTCCTCAGCTGCAAAAAATTTTGGCACATGAGAAGATCACCATGATCTCCCATGCCTCCTTCATATGTTTCCAAATTCACTTGTTGGATGTGCACGCCCTGCACTTTTACCCTCTCTTCCAGGGCTTCTATCTGTTCCCACAGATCAGCAAAACAAATGTTGTCTGCCCCTTCTTCCTCTACTTCTGCAACCTCCCATGTTGTAGTCTTTTCAGCTTCCTGGCTAAAAATATTGAGCCATTCCTCAGAATGCTCATCATCCTCTTCGTCTGCCCCTTCGGCTGTCAGCTTCAATGCTACAGCTTCCTCAGCTTCTTGGCTGAATTCATTGAGCCATTCCTCATAATGCTCACTCTCATTTCCTTCTTATGTTGTCAGCTTCAGTGCTACAGGTTCTTCAGCTTCTTGGCTGAATATGTTGATACATTCCTCTAAATGCTCATTCTCCTCTTCGTCCGCTTTTGCTTGTGCTTGGGTAGTCTCAAACACCTGCTCCAATTCTTCTTCTTCCCTCACAATCATCATCAACTGTGACTATTCTTCTGTTGTTTCCGCATCATCTATAACACATACTTTTTCCTCCTCCTGGGCAAATGGTAGGAATACTCCAAATCCCCCAATCATCAAAATATTTCTCATATCTTCCTCCTCTGTTAGCTGCATCCACTGATCTAAATCCATCTCTGAATTTATGAGACCCTCAGACAGTATCATCTGCTCTGTCATCTTCTCGGGCTGATCCAAATTCACCTGCTCATCCTTTCCCACCTGGTAATATGGGATGTTTTCGCTGCTTCCCTGGCAGACTATGAGATCAATTGATCCCATCTTCATCAGCACTCCTTGCTGAATTGAACTCGCCTCCGAGTCCATGAGACCTTCAGATGGTCTCAAATTCTCATCTCTTCCCACCTGGTAGTCTGAGATGCTTCCACTACCTTCCTGGCAGTCTTCGAGATCCCGCAGAGACCTCTTATCATTGCCCAGCTGGCAATGTGAAATTCCCTGGCTGTCCTCCTGACAGTCTGTGAGATCTTGCAGTGATCTCAACTATGTTCCCTTTCCCACCTGGCAATCTGGAAACCTTCTATTGCCCTCCTGGCAGTGCTTGAGATCCTCAGTCGATCCCAATTCATTTTCAAAATCATCGAGACTTCTCCCAGTCTCTGGTTCACATACTTGAACCATCTTCTTATCCTGTCGCAGCTTCAATTCGAGCCTCGCTATTTCTCTCTTTATATCAGCGAGCTCTTTATCTATATCTTCTTGGCTGCATAGCTCTTTCCTCCCATCATACCTACGGCCTTCAGTAGCCATGTTGTTGCCTCTGTTTGCCTTCCTGGAAAACCTGTTGTCACTCTGCATCCCGAGTGTTTCCAGCTTCATCCTACATTATCTTGATTGTCTTCTCGACTGCTGCCTACCTGCAAACAATCGTCACAAAGTCTCCAATGCTCTGTCTTCTTTCACCTACAATATACAGATGAATTTCCTGCTCTGATGCCACCTGATGGAGTGACGCTCCTACATACCTCGTAGGGTCTCTACGCCTGACCTCCCGGTCTTTAAGGATAGTTCAAAGTTCATCTTTTGAGCCAGAGCGGCTCTTTGGATTCCTCCGTGGAATCTCTCTTCAAAAATCCAATCCACGGGTCCTTTCTTCGCCCTGTCACGGCCTCTACACACACATGTGACTTTTCCCGATCTTAATTTTGGGGTTTTCGGGGTTTCAACCTTTCCGCTGTCAAGAGTTCTTGTACTCTCGAATCCCCGATCACCAATGAGCTCTCTGCTCGGCCTTAGCCCCTCCTGGCTAGGCTTTCTAGTCCATGTGACCTTCTCCTATATGACCGCAGCCATATACTTTTGTCGTGGTTTCGGACTTTCCAATGTCCAAATATAATCGCCCTCTGGATCCGCGATCCTTCGATTCCCGACATGCTTTAACTTCAGCTAGCCCTCCTGGCTCAACCCTTGGTCCACGTGACCATTACCCCGTGACCACAACCTTACCCCTCGTCGGGGTTTCTATATTTCCAATGCCTAAATGCATATACCCGTGGGATTCCCGACTCCTCGAATCCTGACTGGTTGACAGCTGGCCCCCACACAACGGAGCTCTCCCCCTTCTCTAATCTGCTGACAGTTGGCTCCCACTCAACGGAGCTTTCCACCTTTCTGAGATGTTAACAGTTGGCTCCCACTCATCGGGGTTTCACGGTTCGCAATTCCAAAATGCCAAAACCACTTGTCTATGGGATCCCCGATATCCCGATGGCCCAAACACCGATTAACAACTCCCTATCGGCCTTTCCCCGATGGCGCTGATTGTTTCCATGCGTCCCTTCTCTGATGGACGGTCCCGATATCTCCAGGATTTCGAGACTTGTGATGTCCCAACTTTCTTGTCCTCAGGAACTCCGATTTCCCGATGCCGGATATGCCGACGATCGCTCGATCTCTGCCATGTGTCTCCACTAACGGACGATCCAGATCGCTCTGGTGTTTCGAGACCTGAAGTGTCTCAATTTTCTTGTCCTCGAGAATCCTGATTTCCCGATGACTACTATCCCGATGGCTACGCCTCTTGTCAGAATTTTCTGCCTCCTGTCCATGAGGGTAAACCTCGTGCGCCTTCTATCCAATCTGACGGCTGACGGGTATCTGCTCCAGATCTGACGGTGCAGATCGTTTCTTCCCGCACACTCCAGAGACTAAACTCTGAGCATCTTCTCCTGATCCAACGGCTAACGGGTATCTGAGGGAGATCTGACGGTTGTTGCTCTCCTCCTTCTGTAGGCTCCTCCTGAGCTTTTTTCCTTCGAATCCTCAAAGGATTCTTTTGACTTCTGCGCCTCTGCAAAATATTCTCATGCACACGCTGGTGCTATCTCTTCTGATCTTTTTCAACCACTCAGACCCCTAAGGGATTTTGTCTTTCTTCTCCCACAGATGGAGAATATAGTGCCTTCCTGGTTTCCTGCTCAAGCAACCTCTGGTTGAGTCTTTCTGGGTGTTCAGCAACCCATTGAATATCCCTCAGTGGATACTTCCTCCAGCTCCAAAACTCAAAGAGTTCTCTTCTCTTGTTCCTACCTGCACACAGTCTCAAATCCCACCTGGCAGAGTTTCCCTTTCACAGAACATTCAACAATTTTGTCTTCCTGTGCACCTATGCACTTGCTCGATGCCCTCCTGGCAGAGCTCTCAAAATTCGCAGTGATTCTGCTTCCTTTGAACTCACAGCAGAGTTCCTCCTCTGTGCACTCCTTACACCTTCTCAATGCCCACCTGGCATAGCTTCACAGAATCCTTAGTGATTCTGTCTAGACTCACAACAGAGTTCCTCCAACTGCACCTTGTGCCTATGCTCAATGCCCACTTGGCAGAGCTCTACAGAATTCACAGCAGAATTATGTCTGCAACTGTGTCTCTCATGCACAGCGTTGCCTCCAAGGTATTCAGCAACCTCGAGGTCTTCTCCTGAGTTGTTGATTTCAGTCCTGTGCCACAGCACGTCTCTGTCTGACCCCGCAGAGTTCAGAAGTGCCTCAGTGCATCAGTATTCAGAGTTCGTAGCACTCTGTCACGCCCTCCTAGCATGAAACCTCAAAGACCTTCACCTGAAATCACACAAACTCCCTACAAATGCTTAAACATACATACATTCACAGCAAATAAAAGAACACACACAGACATCCACATAACACAGAAGATATGCAGGAAAAACTGCTTTTGTTTCTATTAAAATGGAAAATGCCTATATTTACAAAGGTGTTCTCGAGCTCTCTCTAGCTCTCCTCAACTCAACCTCTCTTTTATTTCTCTCTATCTCTCTCTCAAAATGAGATCTCAAAATCTCTTTTACCTGAGGGGGCTCTTAGAGCACTTCCCTCCAGATCTACCTACCCTATTCAATTACATTGAATGGGTTGTCTAGTCTGCTATCGGATCTAGATCTCATCCATGACACACATTAAAGGCTGATCTACCTAATGCCTGCACAAAGGCACGGCTCTACAGCTCAACAGCTTAAAACATTAATTACATTCAATTTCAAATTCAAATGAGGCTGTGCCTCTCTCTTCAGCTTTGAATGCATACGCTCGACATGGTTGGGTGGCTGGCTGGCTGGCTGGCTGATGTGGAGAGATGCTCCTGCATCAATCATACTTCCTATAAAACACCCAAACAAATCAAAAATTATTTGCAATCATTAATCACCATTCACAATACAAATTTTGGGACATTCAAGTGTCATCATTCATAGTGACTCTCAATACACAACTAGAGAAATCAATATATTCATTAAATCAATTCACTTAACGAATCAAACATCACTCATTAACTTATTTGTGGTCCTCAAAATTCTTAAACCTTTTTGAGCTTTAAACAATGGTTTTTTGGGCCAAAATTTTGCAAATCAAGTTCCAAAGCCCTCAACATTGATCGACTTGTCAAGAGCTTTCTAACAATCCAAAATCACCTCAATCAAAATATGTATTGAGTTATGCCTCTGATAAGTTGACATGTGCTTTGACCACCATAATACCAAGTGAATGCCACGTCAAATATCATTACTCACACATATGGAGCTAGTCATGTGTGGAATTTCAAGAAAAATCTAGAGAATCAGAAACCTAAACCCTAATTGAGAGTTAGGCACGCAAAAAATCTAATCCCAACCCTAAACAATTAACAAAACATGTTCAAGATTGAGCCACAAGAAAATGAAGGGATTGTGTTTGTATCGTAATGATTTATTGTTCCATAGTACGTTCGCAGCGGAAGATTTCTTCATGTGTTCGTAATAGGAATTGTGGCTACCATAGTGTTGCAACTCGTTGCTACATTTTCCTTCTTTTCACCTGAACATGCCACAACCCATAGGGTTGTACCTCTGCCTCCCACATATCCATGTTTTCTTCACTGTATCACCACAATAGATGTTACAGAACCACTCGTCTGTTGCATATTCACTTGTTGCAACTCGCCTTCTGCTACAACTCGTCTTCTGTTGCAACTCGTCCTCTGTTGTAACACATCTTTTGTTGCAACTCGTTGCAACACACATACTATTGCAACTCACCTTCTGTTGCAACTCACATACTATTGCAACTCACCTTCTGTTGCAACTCACATACTGTTGCAACTCACCTCCTGTCGCGACTCACCTCTTGCTGCAACTCACATACTACTACAACACAGATCTCGTTGATGCAACACATCTTTCACAGTATATCTCTGCTATGATAATCATTTGTTGCAACTCATCTCTGATAGTAATATGTCTCATGTTACAGTACGCCCTCTGTACAAAACGCTTCCCATTGCAGCTTATTTTAGTTCACATCTTCTGTACTTAGACAAAATATTCAACATTCGTAGAACCAGAGTGCTCATCCTCCCTGTGGGAGACCACAATTTCCAACATGGCCTTCCACAGACTCATACCACCTGCATAGCCATATCATACAACACTATTCTTTATGGTATTTACTCATTCACGCAAGACATTATCTCACACATAAACATGTCAAGAACATGGTAAATACATCCTACATGATGTCTGGTATACGCACACATAGAAAGATTAAATCCACAACAGTGATTATTTTATTCATCATACAAGTTACAATACAATGGCTCAATGACCATATTTGAGCTTACAATATTTGTTATGTTGCCAGGCCAGAGGCCATGGAAACCTCAACCACTTCTATCTCTCCTATCACGCAATCTCTCCTCCTCTTGATTCTGCAATCTCTCTTGCAATCCCTTCAATGTTGTGTTTTATTCATCCAGAAATTGTTTGCTTCAGTATCCCCAACTCTCTTCAACCCTTTCGCCTTCCAACTTCTAGCTTGTCCTTTCCTCAATGACTCTTCATCTCCCGTGCATCATTTCCAACTTCATTCCAACAATGCGCTCCTCCTAAGTTATAATATATGAACTACATCTATAACAGTTGTCCTCTACAGCATGATCGTCCACACACTCGTCCATTCTATCGCAGTGCTCCCCGCTACCCCAATGTTGCAACTCTGTAGCATTCAATCAATCTTCACCCCTGATGTTACTCCCAGTAGTTTGTATCATTCACATCCTACAGTGACCAATCATTGCTCTAACATCTCTATCATGTCCTCATAACTAACTTCATCGTGTCATCCCCAGGATGACTGGGATGCTACTGCATTAGACTCCTCAGGTTGCCAGAAAGCATGCCCTCGTGCTTATGAGGTAAATCATCAGCATCTACATTTTTCCAATGCAACCCTCCAATGCTGCACTCCCAACTCTATAGTCCTCATCTGTTATACACTTCAATCTGCCAAAACATCTTCCCCTGCGACATTATTTCTTTCAACTCGTTGTTTCCCTTCGTTGCACATCAATCTACATGTGATTCCTTTGGTGTTGCTTGAAATCGTGTGTAACACCCTGTTTCCCCCAGATTGTAAATATAACTGAACTGGCCAAGGACTATGGAAAAGACTCATAAGTATGAATATGTGTTTTAAATGGACCTGCAGGAAGAGGTCAATGAATGTAAATGATAGATTGAATATTATTGAATTTATTGCAGAACTGCTGAGAGGGGATGTGCGGAAAAGAGACCACGATGGTGGTGGAGGGCACCTTGAAAAAGGGGCATTAACTTCCACCAAGAATTGAATATCGTATTTGGACTCCACTGGCCCGGAGAACCAAAAGCGGCTCACTAGCCCTGAAATAAATGCCTTGCAGGCTGGTAGGTTGATGGCTTGATGAGGGATGGGGAGGTGAACCGCCTATCCGTAGAGCCATCATGACTGACCAGCGCGAGGGTAATCGCGCCACACGCAACCTCGCGAGAGGATAAGGCATATGGCGGAAGAGATTGCAGGGGGGCAGACACGAGGGGAACTCTGGCAATTTTACGCAGAGTGAGTGATCGCAGAGAGGGAGGATTGCAACCTTCGCTCCTGGGCACTGGCAGACAGAGAGACGCAGGTCTCAGGACATCGTGGTCTC
>ML780126.1:513907-547733 GCA_009831015.1 Picea engelmannii | reverse complement strand
CTAAAAATGTGCAAGAAGAGGAAGAAGACAACTGTAGCAATACAAGGTTGAAAATGGGAAACAATTAAAACTTCTTAAGACCATAAATTTTTGCTTGGAGCTCAGAATTGGAGAAATGAATAGTCAATGGAAAGGTATTGAGGAGAATCCACCTACCAACCCAAAAAATTTATAGTCAACTCAGAAAAAGATGACTGGTGATATTAAAGAGCAAAAAAATTATGCATTTTTTTTCCAAAACTATGTGTGTATATTTTTGTTTAACAAAAAATTGTTTTCATGCACATTTTGTTGCATAATTTAAAGCTACAGGAAGGAATTTTGGTTAATTTATGAGAAATATAGTCATGGAGGATGCCCAAGGGTCCTAAAGTCATGAAGAGGAATTCATAGGGATACATGCCAACATGGGAAAGGTTGAGACAGAGTTTGATGGAAGAAGAGATAGGCAAAAGCCTATAACTATGAGAAACATGAAGAGAGAAGCGCAGAGCTATAGGGATGATACTGAAAATATTATGAAATATTAGGAAGAGATACTCTAGAGCTTGAATATGCTATATATGCAAGCCAATAAAGACTTTGAAACAAATCAGACAATTAATGTTAGAGAAGTGACAACATCCAGATCCCATAGAAAAATGGATGAGCATGGGAATGACAGAAAATCAAGGAGTATGAGCAGGTGCACTCATTCCCTAGGTAAATATACTAGGATAGCTCGTGAAAGTTTAGGGCCAAGGAGAAACCCAAGTGTGTCTCCTGTCAAGAGGTAGAGGAGAATACTTGAGGAAAACATCTTGCAAGGTGAACTCAGGAAAATCAAGCCACCACCTTTCAATGGTGAGAATAGGAAGGGAGAAGTGGAAAAGGCCTAACTGTTGTAAATGAAGAAAGCTGCATGATTA
This sequence comes from Picea engelmannii, assembly GCA_009831015.1. Classification (NCBI taxonomy): domain Eukaryota; kingdom Viridiplantae; phylum Streptophyta; class Pinopsida; order Pinales; family Pinaceae; genus Picea; species Picea engelmannii. The sequence continues at coordinate 546,825 of ML780126.1, read as the reverse complement.
TCCCTCCAGGGTAGAAACAAGAATTGAAACCTACTACTTGCAAGGAAAGACAACCATGTGGTGGGATCAACTTAATAAATATAAACACCTTGGTGAGAAGAAGGTGTCATGGAGGTAGTTCAAAGGATATTTCCAAGAGAATTGTATGTCTGAGCATTACTAAGAAAGAAATATGAAATATTTATTCGAACTCAAATTAGGAAGCATGACAATGGATAAGTATGAGAAGAGGTTTTTTGAGTTGCTGAAGTATGTGGGCTTCATAAAGTATGAGAAACTTACTAAGTGGGTTACCCTCTTTCTACAGTGACAAGATATAATATGACAACTCTAGAACCTTGGAGGAGGCCATAAGGAGAGAAAAAACATTTTTATGAGTAGAGTAGAGGGAGGCTAGTGTTCCAAAAAGTTTGGAATGAAAAGATGAAAGGAAATAGGGATCAAAGGCAGAAAGGTTTTAAGCCACCCTTTTTCCAGAACAACTCACAAACAAATCAACAAGGACCTTCAACCCAAAATGAGCACAAGACAAAAGATTCATTTTGGAAAAGGCCAAGGCAACAACCTGTACAATGTTGGGGTTGTGAGGGAAATCACTTGTATAGGGACTGCCCTCACAAAGGATAAAGAATGAGGACTGTCCACAACATTCAGGAGGCTGAAACATTTGAAGACATTGGGGGAAGCATGCCAAGGATTTATATAGCCTTGGATAACAAGAAAGTAGAGAATAAATCCTCCATGATTGAAGTGGAAGGTAATATTGATAACCATCCCATAACAATTTTAATTGATTCTAGAGATAGCCATAGTTTAATAAACTCTAACATTGTTGAAAGATTTCACTTACAAAGGATTAAGAGTAACAAATCTTTATTAGTTAAATTAGCCATAGGGGCTAAGAGAAATATCAATGAGTTGGTTAAATATTTCCCAATAGACATGAATGGAATTAACACAAAAGTATAAGTGAACATCATACCATTGGGTTCATGTGATTGTTTAATTGACATGGATTGGTTGGAAAAACACCATTCTATCATAGACTATTCGAATAAGAGAATAATTTGTCTTGATGAGGGAGGGAAACACAAAAATAGTCAAGGCATTTCAAGAGCTGTAAATGTTAGAAAAATTTAAGCCATGCAATTGAAAAAGAGTTTTAGGAAGGGATGTCAAATTTTTACAACCCATATGGAAGAGGAAGCCATAGCTAAAGTGGAAAGTATTGAAGATAATCTAGTCTTGAGGGATTTTGAAGATGTTTTTAGGGAAATCCACCAAAGAGAGACATTGATTTCTATAGTGATTTGGTTCCAAGAGCTTCCCTAGTGTCCAAGACACCTTATAGTATGAACACACCAGAATTGAAAGAGTTGTAGATGCAACTTGAAGAACTGTTAAAGAAGGGGTGTATATTCCCAAGTGTGTCACCTTGGGGAGTCCCATTTCTTTTTTTGAAAATAAACATGGAACCTTAAGGCCTTGTATTGATTTCAGAGAGATGAATAAGGTCACTATAAATAACAAATATGCTTTGCTAAGTATTGATGATCTATTTGATCAACTGAAAGGTGAAAGAATCTTTTCCAAGATTGAATTTATATTAGGTTATCAACAAGTGAGGATAAAGGAAGAAGACATAAACAAGAAAACATTCAGAACAAGATATAGGAATTATGAATTTATGGTAGTTCCATTTGGGCTATCAAATGCCCCATCTATTTTCATGTGCTCGATGAATGGAGTGTTCAGGGAATACTTGGAAAAAATTATGATTGTGTTCTAGGATGATATACTCATCTAATCAAAGAAAAAAGAGGAACATGGACAACTTTTAAGAATGGTGCTGCAAGTTTTAAAAGAGCATAAGTTGTATGCCAAACTAAGAAAATGCATCTTTTATCAAAAGAAGATTCACTATTTGGGACATATTATTTCAAAATATGGGATAAAAGTTGACCCTGATAAAATAGAGGCTATTAGAGGATGGCCAATGCCAATAAATGTGATATAGGTTAGATCATTGATGGGTATTTCCGTTTTTTGTTTTCACAAAATATGGTGTTTTTTTTTTTCATTAACAGGTGCATCCGAAGCCTCAAAGTACAAAATAGTTGTCAAGAGAACACAAAAGTCTGGATTCTCCACCATAACATGCATCCGTCTACCTAAATATAAAACCCTATCTTTCCATATTCTTAATTCACTATAGATTTGTACATAATATATTAGGTAGAAAATACCAAAAATATAGATTACAAAACAAAACATAGCTATTCAGAAGGTGGCTTGTCAGTTGGAAACTCATCTTCTAGAGTTGGATTTTCGAATGGAGCATTCATATTAGGAATAAGACCCATAACTATCATAGGAAAGGAAACCCTCGTTGACCCTAAGACATAAGTCGACGAAGGAGATCGATGATGAAGCTCCTCCACTTGCAACATGAACATTTCCACTTCCTCTTGCAATTGTCCCACCATATCTTGATGCTGCACCAAAGTATCCACGACGAAGGAGACTATTGAATTCATTGAATTAAACAAAATTTGTAGCCTATGCTGATCTACCTCATCCATTGTCCCTAATTGTGAGCAATTCCCACCAGGTTCGAGAGGAAACTTAGAAATCCAGAGAAAAAACCTTTCCCCAAAAGCTACAATTCTGCAAAAGAAATAACAACCAACAATCGACATTCCCATTCCATACCCATCCAATCTCCAACATCCCATAAAATTATTGATACAACTCTTGGATATATTTCCTTCCCATCATCCATGCCAGATCCCACCCAAACTCGACTCGATTAAACTCTCCATGCAACAAATGCGAGCCATCATTAAACCCACACACAAACTCCAGTGGAAGTTGACGAATGCTGAGAATTACTTCACAAATTCTTTTACCTCTCTGCCCATTCCATTATCTGGAATGATGAGAATCGACCCTACATTTGACATTTCCCACTGGTGCGGATCCATGAACCTCCTCCTATGCACATTCCATACACAACGATCCCTGTTCCCATGAGTTTCACCCCCATGAAGTTTCCAAACCTTCGATTGCTACCGAACAACGTGGAATTCTAGGACACTATGAATCTCACCCACCTTTATAATCTTCACATCGAAAAGTGCTCCTTCACATGAGTCCACCAAACCCATGATACCCTCGTGGGTCCCACCACCTAATGAAGAATAAAACATTAGGGAGGGGGAAAAATGAACATTCCCATTTATCCATAAGGATTTGGGGGCTAGTCCTATGGACTTATTGGCCATTTCATCTGCTTGTGTATTATTTTCCTTGAGTGTGAAGGAAATGAAAGGAGAAGAGGTTTAGAATGAGTCTGATGCAACCAATGAGGACCTTAAATCACACATCCTTCGGTAATGAGCATGCCAAAAAATACCTTATTGTAATTTTTGAGTTTCCAAATATGTTGAATTGGGATATTTGACGATGTTTGGCAATCTCGATCTCTTGAAAAACCGCATAATACTCATATTTATTATTTGTAGAGGTCCCTATATTCCAATAGAAATTGACTTAATTATTTCCTATGGGGCCAAAAAGCACCCCCCTACGCCCATCTCCCATAGATTTCCTTTTGAAGCATTGTCAAAACAAAGAGTGAAGCACGACTGGGATTGTCGCCAATAATGAAACTTAGGAGGTGAAATGTGAAGCTGCTAGTATGATCTGTGAGAAAACTTGTTGCTAACCAAAAAGCACAAGTTTAATTTATTCATCTAGATCTCTTCCAGTGTGTCCAATATTTGAGGGGCCTCTAGCCTAAGCCTCCTAGAGTTGAGATATTTAGAGATTTGAGCCAGAGCATTGGAGGCAACACATAGAGGAGGAGAATTCTATTCTTAAAAAATGACCTTGTTTCTTGCTAACCATATTTTCCAACAAACATACTTTGGAGATGCCATCCAAAATATTTTGAAAATAGGTTTGGCTCTAATTGTTCCATGATAGTATGAGCTCCATTTTCCCAATAGGGTTTTGAATGAGGATGTCTAGGATACTTGATGAATTAATTTTGAATACACTATCTGCCAAACCTTCTTAGCAAATTCACTCTCCAAGAATAAATGCGAAATGGATTCTGAATTATGCCTACACAAGGCATAGTTAAAAGGACCAAGGGAACCTCTTTTACAAATATTTTCCCCGGTGCGAATTTTCTTGTGAGACAAGGTCCAACATAAAATATTAACTTTCAGAAGCCAATCACTATACCAAATGTTTGAACAAATGTTTGATTTCTCAAGCAGATTACCTTTATGGAGTAAGGCATAATATCCACCCTTGACTATGTACCCATTTTCTCCCCAACCTCTGCTATCCCTGGCTTGATTTTGAGTTGGATACATGCCCTAAATCTTTATTAGAATACGTGTAACACCCCATTTTCCCCAATATGTAAATATATGTCTAAATGTCCCCATGAGTCATGGCTAGTATGTTTAATGTTTTGGACCATGACGAACAATTAAAATGATAAAATGCATTTTGAAGATAATGAAAAGAAATTGCTAATGGGAAGAGCACTTGCATAGAAAATGATTCCATGAGAGGGGAAATGGTGAGAAATTTCCTTGCCAATTTAATATTCAAGAAAAACCCATAATTGCTCATTTTCCTAGAATTCAGTTAATGAAGGAAGTTGGTAGTTGAACTACCAACTTCCCACAATTATGGGAAAGAATGGGGAGCTGTACCAAGACTGCCTTTCTCCAGAAGCATGGGCAGAAAAGTACCTACATGGAGACTTCTAAATTGACATTGAATTTGGGAAAAATGACCCACGAAATTAGAGAGGTCATAGAGTGGTATTAGATCCACGAATGGGGAAGGAGAATGTTCAGAAAAATATCTTTGGTGGATGGAAAACATAGGGAAGTCAAGTTCTCTGTGTTCTCAGAAAGAAAATAGAAATTAAGAGTCTGTAAACCAAGTTGATAAACGGGGCTATGAATTTTGTGTATTCAACTGTGTAAACAAACTATTGTGACTCCCTGAGTCAAGAGAAATCCGTCTTGCTTGGTGGAATTGGAGATATATCTTGCTAATTTCTATTGGTGAAGGAGAGTGACCTCGATATTTTTACCTCTTTTATTGAGTGAGAATTTCCCTTATGAAATCATCTTTTGGCTAGGGGGTGTCCAACTACAAGTATAGACAAAATATATCTATGCCTATGGTTAGGTGGAAAGAGGCTCACCCATCAACAATTGCCAATCTACATTAATTTTTCAGATAAGTGGTTCAGTATTTTGCATATTCCATGATAAGTTTCCCGATGCTATGGAATCAATGTTTTGGTTATATGAAGAATTTGATATTTTTTTCTAGCAGTTGAATTGGTGCTCCATGTTCTTGGATGATTTTAAACTTTGAAATAAGTCTTGGAAAGTACATCCTGTTGGTTTCCTTCTAATTGTCTCTGTTTTTAAAAGGATTGTCTAAGAAATTATTTGTGACTCTGAGTAAGAACAAAGTGTTGGCTGGGAATTCACATCCCACTAGTATGAATGCATCTCATGTGTTAGTAGTGAATACTAAGATGTTAAATTATTCATAGAACATCTGAAGATAAGAATGTTTAATTTCTATATTATGAATGTTGTTTCCCATATTGTTGAAGTTATAGATTAGTTCTGGGAGATGACTTGTGCCTAGTTAAAGATCAAGCCTAAGCACCTTCTTGGAAGGCTTAGTGGAATGCTAAATATTATGTTGAAGCATGGATAAAAACCTTTAACTTCCAAGCAACATAATAATATAGATAAGGGGGAGTCCTAAAATGAAAGATTAACCACAATTTTGGTCTCATAAGTCCATACTATGTGGTTGAGAAGATAAGGTATTTAACATGAAAAATGTGTGGAATAAAATGAAATCAAGAATTATGTATCTTGTGTATAATTTATACCTTGTTAAGACATGTTAAGAATATACTTCTTACCCAGATTTACTCAGTAAAACCATGTTCCAAGCTAAAGAATTAAAATGGGAGATTTTTCCTAAATAGTAGTAAATATTTTCATGAATAGAGGTGGGTAGTAAGTCTTGGTAGAAACACAAAAATTTTAATCTCCAAGAGATTTAATTTCCTGGAAAGAAACTAAAATAATTAAAAACATGTGTTTATATATTCTAATTTGTTTCCTAGCAAGATTTTATTGGTGAAGGGAGGTTGGTAACTCCTTGTAATTTTCCTAAATTTACTATTTATTGTCTTAATAAGTTGAATATTAAGAGTAGGCATTCTTGTATTAAAAACTATGAATTTATATTCTGTTCACTCGAGTGAACAAGCCCAAAATTTTTCCCTCTTTGGGAAAATAAATAAATTTTCAAAGTTACCTATCACACAAATTTGGTCTATACAAAGGTTAACTCTGTAGCTTTGGAGAGATCTCTGATAGTGTATTGTGCTTTTATTTATGCCTGGGCATATTTTTCCTTTATTCTTAAATAAATAACAATATCAAAGCTCCCCCATCGAGGTATCACACACAGGGAGATGGAAGGTCAAGGTGAATGTGATAGGCCTTATGTCCAAGGTTGATATAAAATAAATAACAATATTAAACTCCCCCTCCCACTGGGGTATCACATACTGGGAGATGGAGAGGTAAGGGTGCATGAGATAAACAATATACCTGGGGTTTATATATTTAATGGTGTTATTAAATCCCACCCAGGTATCTCACGCCGAGAGAAGGTAAGGTAGAAGGAGCATGTGCTATGTGAGACCCAGGGGCCGATTAAACAAAATAAACACAATATAATAACATTACATTGAGTCCCCACCAGAGTATCATGTACCAGGTGATGGGGGAGTGAATGAGTGTGGGGTAGGTGATATACTGAGGGCCGATAAAATATTATAATGTGGAATCACCACAGGGATATCAGGTACTAGGATGATTGAGAACCGAAGGTGTGTACGGTACCCAGGGCGATATAAGATAATAATAATATTAAATTCCAGAGCATATGTTGAGTTGTATATGCAGATTAAGTAAGGTGCATGTGATAGTAATACACCTTGGGTAAAGTAAATTTTCAGTATTTACAGGGTCAATGAAATAGATTTAGCCAAAAATGTCATTACATGGAATATTAAATTAATGAGGATTAATTAAAATAATGTGGATTAAATAAATAAAATCTTGAGGCATGTGATTTTAATGTAATGTTGTTTATATTAACTTAATAATATTATAAGGTGTGGAGGGTGCCAATCTGCATGTGCTACGTATCAAACCAGGTGGCAGGTCAAAATTGGGCCACCTGTCCAAGGTGCCAGTTGGACTACCGACATATCATCTATTGGGAGTTTGTGATGTGGTGGTGTTAGAATGGGACGATACTTGGTAATACAATATCGACATATCGGGTATTGAAAAAATGTAAGTCAGGTGATGTTGAGTGCAAAGGAGCCGATGGATGATGGGTTGAGGGCCTTAGTGGGTGGATTACAATGTGGGTGTTGTGTCATTATCCATGTTAGAAACCACATATGCACCAAATGGACAATGTGGATACCATGTGGGTGCCATGTGGGCATGCGAGGGTTTTGGAAATAAGACTTAAAAAATTTAGGCCATAAATTTTGATTCGAAGCTCGTATTTGAGCATGGTTACCGACGTTGGAAAGCTCTTGGTGAGTAGAAGACGATGGTGTCCTTGAAAAGAGACTTCGATATAGATAAGGCAATGAAGTTTTTTGATACCTCACCCCTTTAAGAGAACCTAAGGGGAAGGTAGGTTATAGAGTGGTATCAGAGCATGGTTACAACACTTGGGCTGTATGGGCTCAAGAAGTTTGATGGTAACAATAAACCATAAAAGATATAGTTTAATTTAAAAGAGTTTATATAAATTATTAAATAGAGATAAGGAAAAATTTACTTTTCTTGACTGCTTGAATGTTGCAAGAAAAAACTAATGCTTTTGGTTGCTTGAATTAAAGTTCTACAAAAAATTATAGTGCTAGTTGTACTCTAATAAAGATTGCCGAGTGATGCTGGCAGGGGAATGAAATTCCATTTATAGGATGTGTATTTCAATGAATACCTTTCCAGGAAAATGTTTGATATTTATAAAACACTATTTTGAATGATCATGTCATGTCCCCATTTTTGGATTCCCCTGTTCAATAGTGGAAATGACTTTCGTGGCTCGTCAGTGAAGAAAAAGGGAGTCAAAAGGGTTATTTAATGTCACTTAGCTAGGAGTTGTTATGTGTTTAAAGTGAAATTATGGAAATAAAATTACTTTAGATTAATAAGTTACTTGACCATTATTAAAATTGACTTTTAATCTTAAAGTGAAAGTAAAACGGGGATAAGGGTCATATTTGATTAGGTCAAAAAGGGAAAGATCTAGAAGATTCAAAGGAAGAATAAATAGAGGGGGTAACTCTTCACCTGGGAATTATAATTTGATATCTCATTTTGGAAGTACTCTTGGAGCTATTGTTTCATTATGGTTTAGCAAAACCCTTCCAGTATTGGTTTGGTTTCGGTGGTGCAATATCTACCCTAACTAGACAAGAGGGGAATCCATCCAGGATTTCCATTGGAGCTTCAATTTGGGATTTGTATTCGGTTGGAGATTTATCAGCTCACACAGGATATTGTGAAACTTTGTGGAGGAGACCGATCCCAAATTTTGTAGATACTAGGAGGGTTTTTATGAATCTTGTCGGAGAAATCCTTGCTGGTTGAAGATGAGGGTCTTGTGAGGCCCTGCTAGTTGCTCAGGTTTGTCCCGTGAGGATCTTTGCGGACTAGAAACTAGTGCAGAAGGTTTTCTGAAGGCATCCTTGCTGTTTGAACACCATTGGTCCGACGGGTCCCTACTGGACACCCAAAATCATCCCACGAGGATCTTTGTAAGAGGGTTTTGTGGTTACAGTAGGCCACTCGAGTAAGATCCATGAGGATTACAGTGGGTTGGAGGGCCATTTGAAGAGCTGGATCAGATCATAGTAAGGATGGGAGAGTCGTGGAGTCCCATTATTGTCCATTCCAAAGTCTCATCTATGGCACATTTTTCCACCATAAAATGACTCAATATTTGCTTATTGACCATATTCAATAGAAAATCATGGGTATTTTTCATTTTTCTTAATGAATGTATGTTGAGGTGGATTTTTGTGTGTAATGTGCCTTTTTTATCTAATTTTTTTGTAAAAATATGTGTATTCCACTAACCAAGTCGAACTACAGGAATCAAGGGCACCAACATCATAGAAACATGGGATTTTGTCTCCCTCAAGGAGCTTCCATCCAAAGATCAAGGGAAATTGTCCCTACATACCCCCAAGAGTGCTCCTTATGCATTAATGGCCGCTTCTGATCAGTAACGATCAACTATATAGGTGTAAAGGGATGAAATACCTCATTTACTCATTCCTCTGATTTAGGGAAGGGAGGTCAAACTCTCTAGCTATATATAGACCTCTAGTCTAAGAGAGGGATATAGAAATTTTTTTGGGAAGCATTGTATGGATACTTTGTGAAGACTTTTATTGAGAACTTAGAGCATTCTCGCTCTTGATGTATTACTGATTTATGAAATAACGATGGTTTTACTTTTAGTCCATTAAAGTTTCCTTTAGGATCCTTGTGCTTCTTGGGTAGGGCCCATCCAAGAGGGCTCAAGGACCCTGTTACAATTTCTGTAGTTTTAATGCATGTTACTATTTTATTCTCTTTTTAAGTTTAATATAGCTTTGCATGATTAATCCCAACTTCTGTTAAGATTATCACTAACTAGCTAGTCACAACAGACATATTGTATAAATGTTCAATAGCCTTTTGGAGAACTCTTAGGTGCCTCCCAAGGACAAGAACCTCATATTCACTCCATTTATTTATAGTATATATTTTTTCATGCTTTTAAAGACTTATTCTGCCTTTTTGATCTTCATTTTTCTTCTTGTAGGAGTTTCCTGTATAAATTGTACAGTTCCCGTAGAACTGCATAGTCCCTGTAGAAATCTCTTGTAGGTTTGTTTTAGCTTCAAATTTTGACTTAACTTAAAATTATTTTCATGAAAGAATCAATAAACAATAAAAATACATTTAGACTAGCATTGATCAAAGGGTTAGACAATTAACTTATTTTATTCATGCATTAGTGTAGATTTACTTCTGTTATAGCTTTCTATCATAACTTAGATTAAATTTATCTTCTTTCTTTCAGTTTAATATTTTTGATTCATTATTATTTAATGTAGTTAGAATAAGTTCTATCCATGAAATCTAGATTAACTATACTTTCAGGTTGGTTTTATTCCTTCAAGCAACTAGTTCAGAGCTACTTTCTGTAATTTTATTTTTTTGCACATTTTCAGCCTTTGATAAGTTTTAGACCTTTGGTACCGAGAAGTACATACCGCACATACAATTCATAACACCTCTTAATTTTGTACGAACCCTGGGTTGAAAAAGTAAGGTAGGAAGCCAAGGGTACAATAAATTATTGTTACTATTCCTAGGGCCATCACTTTTTGGTGCCGTTGTCGGGGAGGTGCTGAAGTTTGCATGTTATTCTATTTTATTTTTCTTTTGTGTGACCCGGAGAAGTAAAAATGATACCTCAGTCACAAGGCCAACTTCACTATAGAATTTCTATAGTGTAACAACCCAAGTGCTTTCACTTCGTGTGAGTATTGATAGCTCCTTGTCACACTCTTGATTTTTCATTATATATATACATATAATAGTTTTTCACTTTCTTTTGATTTCATGAATGACTGGACCTAGAGATAGTAAAGGAATTTTTTACCAAAATCCCCCACCAAAAAATTAGGTCCAAGCAATCCAAAGATTAGTCATGAAACACTAGAAAGTTTCTTAGAAAGGGAAGCTAGATAATTTGAAAATATTTCAGAAGAGAGTCAATCCTCATCTCGTTCCATGATGGTGAAGAAGAGATGGTAGAAATATTTGAGTTCCCTATTCGAGAATCCAATGGAGAAACCAAGATGAAAAACATTAATCCTTCTGCCTTACCTCATTTTCATGGGCTTGTTTATGAATATGATTACACTTTATTGTTTGAGTTTGCAATTATATGCAGGACATATGATTATATCACTGATGAATATAAGCTCAAAATTTTTCCTTCTACCTTGAAGGATTCAACTCTAAGATGGTTTATGAGCTTGGAGGGAAATAATATCACAACTTAGAATCAAATGAAAATTACCTTTAGTGAAAGATACAAATACTATTGTAGAGAAAGAGATACAAGGGATGAGATTATTAAAATGTCATGAGGACTTGATGAATCTCTAGATGACTTTGAAGAGAGATTTCAACTAAGCTACAAGAGTGCTCAAAATTGCACTCTGGATGAGGAATCACCCAATATTGTCTTACTCAAGGGAGTAAGTGATCCAGGTGGATACAGTGGCCACCAACCTATTCCATCTAGCTCACATACAAATTTCAACTTGGTAGTTACAGTTTTCATCTTGGCAGGTTTGTTTTCTATATTTTCGAGTCACAAACTTCCGAGGTTGTTTTGAGGCCCTAAACATGTTTTTTGGACTTTTTGGGGTGAAGTGTTGTAAACAACTTATCTTAACCTCTGGTAGAAGCTATAATTCTTGGATAGAACTTTTCGACAGGGTATTGAATGCCTCAAACGAAGATAGTATGCAAAAGTTACGACCTCGGGAAGTTGATGTACTAGCTTACCCCTAGGGTTTTGGTTTTTTGGTTTTTGGATGTCTAGGGTTTTCTATTTACTTATGGATGCTAAAAGGGCCTAGAGGCCTCATTGTAATGTGATCATATGAATGCGCATAAATGCCACATATCTTCTCAGATATTAATTACCACCATTTGAGCAAGATTGTTTTCATTCTGCATTTTACAGTTTCAACATATTTCTTATTTAATAGAAGTTAAGTTCCACTGTATCTCTGTTAATTTTCTTCGTATATATGTGTTAATTTTATAGATATGTGTTTCATTTTGTTCCGCTCATAAATTTGGATCAATGGTATCAGAGCGGTCTGCTCTTCATTTGTTTCTCTGTGCATGTCCCCAACAAGGTTAGGGTATAAGCAGTTGGGACTTGAATTGGTTGAGCCTTTGCAAGATCGACCTCGCTGAACCTGACGACTACCCATGGGGGAAGAAAAGAGAGACGATGGGGCTGGATATCTCTTTAAATTTTTTCTTGAGGAAGCCCTCTCACGACAAAGGAACGAGATGATGGATAGATTTATGCAAATCCTTCAATGATTGCCAACATGTGATGCATCTACCTCAAGTGGAGGCCCCACCCCCTTCAAGGTACAAATCAATTTTGATATTCCTACATTTGAAGGTCAAATAGATGAGAATTCTATAGAAAAATGGTTAAACCTTCTAGAAGGGTATTTTTCTGTGCACAACTTTTTTGATAGAGAAAATATTACATTTGTGCTCCTCAAGGTCATCTCCCATGTCAAATATTGGTGGGATACTTTCTGTGAGCAAAAGAAACAGAGGGATCTATATTATTTGTAGTTGCACCCAGTTGGGGTTCCTTCAATGATACTATTAAGGAATAATACTACCCTGTTGGAATTTATGGTGACTTATATACAAGATGGACCACACTACAGTAGGAAAGGGACCGAGCAATGCCAGAGTTCACCAATGTCTTCCATACCTTGCACACCAAGATGGGTATCAAAGGATCTGAGTGACATCTGGCACTCAAGTACCACGATGGTATGCATAGAGAAATCCATACATAAATGGAGTTTCTGGACATTTCATCCTTGGGTGTGACCTATCGATATGCTATCAAAATCGAGCAGAATCTTAAATAATAGAAGCGGTAGTTTGGGTCTGCAAACCCCTTACAATAGAAGAAGGGAAAATGTATCTCTAACTCAAAGAAAAAAGGGCAGAGAAAGGATGGACATGCTTAAGACAACCATTCCAAACCATAAACACAAAAGGACAATGGGAATACAAATAAAGACATTGGGAAATGGTGCAAGTTCCATAAGATATCTTGGCATAACACCGTTGAATTCCACTCAAAGCAGTCATTGGTGGACGAAGTGAAAGCCTATGAATTAGATATAGGCTTTGACTATGAGTTAGAACTATAAAAAGGGATGCAGATCATTGATGTGGAACCTAGTGCCACCATTTCTACCACCACCAAGGTTCAGCTTGACGAACCTTATGAACTAGAGGAAGGTGAGTGCCTCTTTCATTCACAAATGCGGGTGAAGGGTACTTCGCTGCACTTCATCGTTGATAGCGGTAGCCAGAAGAACCTCATCTCAACAGAGGTCATCAAGTGGTTGGATTTTCCAACAACACCACACTCACAACCGTACACCAACGGATGGCTGCGCCAAGGGAGCGATCTCCGCGTCAACCAACAATGCCGCCTGGCCTATGTCATCAATCCCTTCAAAGATGAGGTATTGTGTGATGTTTCTCCCCTTGAAGTTTGTGATGTTATTTTGGGTCAATATTATTTGTGGAAACATCATGCTATATAGGAGTCTAGGCCTTGTAGTGTTATTATTAATTTGGAAAATAAATTATACAAGATGCGTGAGGTAGTCCCATCTATCGCCATTTCCTTGATCTCTACCAAGCAATGCATTAAGGTCATCTCTTAGACTGGGAAGTTTGTCTTCTTCATGATTCATGCTCAAAGGGAGAAAAATGTTTCAACTATTCCCATGGCCTCTGCGACAGGTCTCTCCACATAGGAAAATCAAGTGGATAAGATCGTGGAAGAATACAAAGACATCTTCTCCTCACCCACTGGGGTATCTGTACATTGTCAGGTCAAGCACTCAATTGATCTTACCCCCGATGGACTACTACCCAATGGGATAGTCTATCATCTCTCTCTATCATAAAATGATGAAATCAAGCACTAGATCCAAAAGATTCTTGAAAAGGGGACCATACGCCCAAGCTCATCACCTTGTGGAAGCCCAATCACGCTTGTGCATAAGAAAGACGAGTTCTGGTGACTCTGCATTGATTACTGAGGCCTAAATAAGATCACAATTAGGAATTAGTACCCAATTCCATGAATTGACGATCTCATTGACCAACTTAAGGGGGAATAATAATTCAGTAAGATTGATCTGAAGCGCGGTTACCACCAGGTCCCAATAGAGTAGACCGATGTATGGAAGACAACCTTCAAGTCCAAAGAAGGTCTTTTTGAAAGGCTAGTCATGCCCTTTGGCTTGAAAAATTCCCCAACAACTTTCATGAGGATGATGGATGATATATTGCAACCTTTCACCAATTCTTTTGTGGTGGTGTATTTGGATGAAATCCTGATCTTCAACAAGAATTGAGCAAAACACTTGCAACACATTCAACAAGTTTTGCACACTCTCCAACAACACAAGATATATGAAAATTTGGAAAAATGATCCTTCGACATGAACATGGTCGAATACATAGGATACATTGTTGATATGCATGGTGTGCATGTCGATCCAACCAAGATTTGGGTCATCTGTGACTGGCTAGTCCCAACCAAACTTACTAAGTTTCGAAGCTTCTTAGGCCTTGCCAATTTCTATCGCAGGTTCGTGTTGGGATTCTCCCACATTGCATGGTCCCTTATCCAAGTGACCATGGGTGGTGACAAGGAGAAATTTGTGTGGGGATAGTCTCAACAAAAAGTGTTTGATGATTTGAAGCAATGCTTGTGCTCAACCCCGATGCTCTCATTACCTGTCCTGCAACAACCTTTTGATATTAAGACAAATGCTTCAAACTATGCTATGGGAATAATTCTCACTCAGCATGGACATATCGTGGCCTATCATAGTAATATTCTATCATATACTATCTGTAAGTACCCCACATACAAAAAATAAATGTAGTCCATTGTACAAGCTTGTCGCCAGTGGAGACATTACATTCTCGGGAAGGATACAATCATCAACATTGATCATAAGCCTCTATAGTTCATGCATACACAAGGAAAATTGCAGAATGACCTCCATTAGAAGTGGTCCACATACTTGCAACAATTCCATATCAACATCAAGTATAAGATAAGGAGCACCAACCACGTCGCTGACTTCCTTAATTGACCTCCATTTTCTATACTAACCACAATGCTACACTCCTACAGACATGAGACCTCTTGATGGCCCCAAATCTACGAGTGAGATCCTGACTTCACCAGTACCTACCAGATGTTAGGAACAAACACAACTGTCACTGATTTTCATATGGAGGACACGTTGTTGTGCCATCTAGGCCATCTCTGCATTCCATCAAGCGAGCGAGTGAAGCTGATTTGGGAAGATCACTACAGTCGGGTGGCAGGACACTTCGACATAGAAAATATAGTGGGAGTACTGCAAAAAAAATTATATTGGCTGAAACTCCGACAGGATGTCAGCAAGTATATCAGGTCCTACACTATCTGCGCCATTACCAAAATTACCATTAAGAAACAAGGCATGCACACCCCATTGCTACTCCTGACAGGCCCTGGGAATCTATCTCGCTGGACTATATGTCGATCCTGTCTTCTACTAAGTAGGTAAATGAATGTGTTTTTGTTGTGGTTGATCGATTTTCAAAGATGGTGATTCTGGTCACCTACAAGAAGAGCATCATAGAAGAGGCCACTGCCAAGATCTTCTTCGAATGAGTGTGGGTACATTTTGGGATACCAAAAACCATCATCTTTGATCAAGAAAACTGGTTCCTCAACACATTTTGGTTGAGCCTTTGGTCACGACTGGAAACCAATCTCACCAAATCCACAAAATTCCACCCCCAAACAGATGGCCAAACTGAAGTCCTCATCCATATGATCATGCATATCTTGCGCATGGGATGAGAGTCTTCCATATGTTCAACATAGTTTTAGTAGAGCCATACATAGCTTAACCAACCATAGACCCTTTCAGGTGGGGTTGGGATTTCAACCATTGGGTCCCATGGATGTTGCAATACCCTCTGCATCCACACAATCAAAATCATCCCATGTGCAAATCTAAGCCGACAAAGCCACTCGGTTCATTGAAGGAATCCAACATATCCACCAATAGGTTCAGGATATTTTTTAGATGTCCAATGCCAAGTACAAGCAACACCATGATCAACACTAGGTGCCGCAAAATTTTCAGATGGGAGATAAACTTTGGTTACAATTACAGAAAGAACTCTTTACTGGTATTGTCCCTTGGTTATGGAATTAAGCGAAGAATGAGGAATAAAAGGTAAAAAGCGAGCTTCGCGGGAAACACAATGACTGTCACTGGGTTGAAGTGAGCAAAAGAACATAAAATATGGAGCGAAGTGTGGAAAAGCAAGCCACTGGATGAGGAGATTGAGGATGATAGATCAACAAGGAATATGGACCGAGGACGACTCAGGAAGTGAAGAAATAAAGACAGGCTGACGAAGCCCAAAAAAAGCGGGTCAAGTTGACCTAGGGTTTTGGTAATTAGGGTTTTGACACCTAGGTTTCGGCCTAAGGCTATTGGTAAGGGACTATAATGTATAAATAGAGGTCAAGACGACCTAGGTCAGGTCGGTATTGTAGTTGAGCCTTGTTACTGATTACTATTCATTAGGAGAATGTTGTATTAAGGGCGAGAGAAGTGCTGAGAGAGAGACTTCTAGTATTGTAAGATATTCAGCTGGGTGCGAAGATCAAGTCCTGTAGCTGGGTGTGCAGGAAGGGGGAGGGAAAGAGAGAAGGAGAGAGAGGATCTGTGGGCCAAAAGTGGAGATCAGAACTGTAAGATTTATCTTAATATATCATAAGCACAATTATGTGGATGTAGCCCTAGAGAGAGGGTGAACCATGTACATCTGTTGTTGTGTGTGTGATTGATGCTTTGAGATCTATCGTTGTTATATTTGTATCTGCATTATTGTATTAGATCAGATCTATAGCTGTGAAGGATAGATCTAGCTAGTTGAATGATAGATGCATGTTGTGTTGCTGTTGTAATAAGAACCACTTGATATTCCCCTTGTTGTAGACATCTTTGTCCTGCAACCCCCTCATAGCTGCTTCGGGTGAGACTGGATCTTCTTCGCATGTTCTACCGAAAGGTCCAATATCTAGGGCTTGTTGGTGTGCTCTTGGAGCTGAAACCTGGGTCTACCCCTCTGCCAACAAATGGTTTCGTTGCTGGGATAATAATCTTTTTAAGGGAATGTCAAGGTGATTCCCATCGAAGACAGAGATCCAAAAGTGGATAGAGGATCAAGAGAAGGACTTTGCTGAAGCCCAGAACAAGAACCCTAAACTGACTACTGAAGATTGGCTACAAAGCTACATCTTCACCGACATTCACGAGGTCTTGTTTGGAGGAATCCATCAAGAGCTACACGAGTGGTTGGATAGGTTAGCTGACACATAGTTTGAAATCATATCTAGACCTCCTGTGGTTTGGACACCAGAATTGATCAAGAAGGTCAAGAGAGTTGACAATGCTATATCCAGGGCAGTAGATCACTGGTTTGATAGTACCATTGGAGGGTATATCACCAAGTTTGCTGTTGACAAAACAAAATCGTATAGCCAAGCCGAGAGATACTTTTTCAAAGGACCCAGAGGAAAATTTTTGCACTTCCTGAAGCTAAGAATCAAGATTCTCTTGCATGAAAACCACATCTTGAAGATACAGTAGACTGGTCGGACCTGAAAAGGCTAATGTTCAAGATCTCGGATATCGACAGGGACACAGAAGCAGGACATACACGTAGTGGGAATGTATTCCAAGGACTTCACCTTGAATACTTGTTTAAGAAAAACTATGGAGAAGAGGGTTTCTATAGTGGAGAAGAGGTAGATCTAACCGACGAAGAGCATCTAGAGCCCACCAAAATAGAAGAAGGGGAAGCTGAAGAATTGCGCCAAAGCGAGCCAGAAACCTCAGGAACTGTGCGGACTACTGAAGTAAGTAACATTGATCCTCCTGTTGTCCCAACAAGACTTAGCAGTCAGAATAGCTAGAACCACTAGAGTCTTCAGAATACTATTACTAGTAGCTCAACATCTACTCAGAAAAGAACCCTAGTCAGCTCTATGGAAGATGAAATGAGACTCCCTATCTTTAGAGGAGATGGATCTGAAGATCCATATCAACATTGGTTTCTGTGTGAAGCCGTATGGAATATTAAAGGTATCACCGATGAAGCCATCAAGAGAATCCAGTTCAACACTACGATAAGGGACCGCGCACTGAGCTGGTACATGAAACTTGTCCAAGTACTGACACAACTGGGAGAAGGGGACATTGATAATCCATTAGCATTTTCCAGCAGGAAGATGTCCAAAAATGAAGTTAATTACACCACTATAGAAAGAGTCCCTCTATCCATGGTGTATGCATTGCAGAAATTCCACCACTACTTGTTGGGAGGACACTTTAAAATGTTTACTGATCACTCCGTGTTGAAGTACCTAGTCAACAAGCTAGTGTTGGGGGGGAGAATCTGTATATGGCTTATGTTGTTTCAAGAGTATGATTTTGAGATCATAGTTAAGCCAGGAAAAATGAACAAAGGCCCAGACCACCTGTTGATGTTGGAGCATGGATAAGAACCTACCAATCTGGAGGATACACTACCAGATGCACAACTGCTCGCCATTAGAAAGATTGATGACCACTTCACAGACATAGCCTAGTTCCTGTCAATAGGAATGGCTCCAGGTGAGTACACGATTCCTCAAAAGAAACAACTGTAAATTCTGACCTTGTACAATATCTACTGCAAACTGATATTCAAAAAAAATAGAAAAGATACAATGGCAAATACAAACATTACACAAAGATTTTTCACCTGGAAAACCAAACCGGGAAAACCAACATATATTATATTCATACATTGTGTTACAGTGTTTACAATACAATATACATATAGGAGCTAGTGGCATCCAAAACCCTAACCCAATGACCTAGATTAGTCCAAAAACCTATTTCCTTAACCGGAAATAGAAAACCATCAGAAAAAAACCATGTGCCGAAAAACCACCTAATATCATGTGGTCCCGGAAATATGTCGTCCCAAATATAACACATACCCAAAAACAACTAGTGGTGCGCGCTGCATATTTTTCACTGATACCTGGTCAGCTATATAAAATGGGACCTGAAGAGATACTAAGAAGATGTTTGATGGAGGCAAAGTGACCTATGATCGTCGAAGAATCTCATGAAGGCATTGCAGGAGGACATTACGCAGGAAAAGCAACTGCGCAGAAGGTTCTACGAGCTGGCCTTTGGTGGCCTATGTTACACAGAGATGCTAAAGAATATACCAAAGCATGTGATGCATGCCAGCGAGTTGGAAAACCATCCTGAAGAGATGAGATTCCATTAGCACCACAGATGACCGTGCAAACATTTGAAAAATGGGCCATTGACTTCGTAGGACCTATAAACTCACCAGGAAAGCGCACAGGAGCAAGGTATATTATGACTGCGATAGAATACCTGACTAGATGGGACGAAGCAAGAGAAATCAAGGATTGTAGTGCAGCTACAACTGCACATTTTATATTTGATGACATAATAACCAAGTTTGGATTCCCTAAGGTCCTTATGAGTGATCAAGGTACACATTTCATCAATAAGACAGTTGAAGCCCCGACTGAAGAGTTTGTAGTCCACCATCAGAAGAGTACACCTTACCATCCACAAGAAAATGGAATGGTTGAAGCATTCAACAAGATCTTGGAGAAAACATTGACAAAGATTTGTAGTGTGAACAGGGATGACTGGGATTTAAGAGTACCAACAATACTCTAGGCTTATAGAACCACTTGCAAGAAATTAACAATGAAAACCCCTTTCAAGTTGGTTTATGGTATTGAAGCTATTGTCCCAATGGAGTAATTGGTACCAAGCTTAAGAATTGCTACATTTACAGACATGGATGATACTGGCACTGTTCATGAGAGGCTAGCACAGTTGGTCGAACTAGAAGAAGACTGATTCATTGTAGGCTTCCATCAACAAATTCATAAGGAACGAGGAAAGGCCTACCATGACAGACACATCAAGAAGAATATATTCAGGCAAGGTGATTTAGTATTGGTATATGACAGTAAGTTTATCAAACACCCTGGGAAGTTCAGAACGTATTGGCTTGGACCATATGAGATTTCCTATGTTACATAAGGAGTAGCTGCGTAGTTGAAGACATTGAAAGGAGACTGGAAGGAAGGATTGGTGAATGGGAGTCGGCTGAAGTTGTACTATGACAACTAGCTGCCTTGCAACTCTCAGTAGAATCAAGAAGACAAGGGTCCAGGTACTAGGTGCAGTTGAAACTAGGTACCAGACACAGAAAATACAATTTTCACAAGGATGGAAAGGAGGCATAAATAAAAAAGCAAGGGCTACACTATGCGGTTAAAAGTAGAAGTAAAACAAGAGGATCAGAGCTCAAGTGCCTCAGGACAAGTCACAGGTGAGTGTTGGGGGTCTATTGGCCCTTGGTTATGGAAAGAAGAGAAGAACGAGGAAGAAAAGGTAAAAAGCGATCTTCGCGGGAGACACATTGACTGCCACTGGGTCGAAGTGAGCAAAAGAACAGAAAAGATGGAGCGAAGTGCGGAAAAGAAAACTGTTGGATGAGGAGATCGAGGATGATAGATCAGAAAGGAAGATGGACTGAGGAAGACTCAGGAAATGAAAAAAATCCAGCATTGGATGCTTTGGAGCATCGCGAGAGAAAGAAGGAAATATAGGCCGGCGAAGCTCGAAAAAAGGGGGTCAAGTTGACCTAGGGTTTTAGACACCTAGGTTTTTGGTAATTAGGGTTTGACACCTAGGTTTCGACCTAAGGATATCAGTAAGGGACTATAATGTATAAATAGAGGTTGAGAGGACGTAGGTCGGGTTAGTACTGTAGTTGAGCCTTGTTATTGATTACTGTTCATTAGGAGAATATTGTATTAAGGAAGAGAGAAGTGTTGAGAGAGAGAGACTTCTAGTATTGTAATATCTTCAACTGGGTACGAAGATCAAGTCCTGTAGCTGGGTTTGTAGGAAGGGGGAGGGAAAGAGAGAAGGAGAGAGAGGATCTGCGGGCCAAGAGCACAGATAAGAACTGTAAGTTTATCTTAATATATCATAAGCACAATTCTATGGACGTAGCCCCAGAGAGAGGGTGAACCACGTACATATGTTGTTGTGTGTGTGATTGATGCTTTGAGCTCTGTCATTGTTATATTTTTATTTGCATTATTGTATTAGATCATCTCTATAGTTGTGAAGGATAGATCTAGCTAGTTAAATGATAGATGGATGTTGTGTTTCTATTATAATAAGAACCACTTGATATTCCCCTAGTTGTAGACATCTCTGTCTTGCAACCCCCTCATAGCTGCTTCGGGTGAGACTGCATCTGCTTTGCAGGTGTTGCCGAAAGGGCCAATAGCTAGGTATTGTTGGTGTGCTCTTGGAGTTGAACCCTGGGTCTGCCCCTATGCCAAAAACCGGACCCCATTAGAAGCTTCGTCCACTTTGGTATGGACCTTACACCATCACCAAGGTTGTGGGTGACAATGATTTTTATCTCAACATTCCCCCCTTCCTTGGGGTGCACCCAGTGTTTAATGTGGACCTCCTCTGGCCATACTTTCCACCCTTATTGGAATCCTTCGAGATAGAATAAAAATTGACACCAAAATATCTCAACCCTGACTGCATGGAATATGAATCCACTAATTAGATCGTGGACACACAGGTCAAGGGAACTCAACAATAGAAGCTTCATATTTGTTGGGTTGTCAAGGTAGGGAAACTCTCGCACTAAGGCAAATGGCTCATCCAGGGCAACATTCAACATAAGTTTCCTCATATGATAGGGGTGCTCAATGCAATTGATACCATTGCTTCCTAAGGAGGGAGGATTGATCCAAGTGTATATCGATGGACACCCACCTCTTCCATTTGGCTCACATACAACTTTCATCTTGGTAGTTATAGTTTTCATCTTGGCAATTTTTTTTCCTATATTTTTGAGTCCTGACCTTTCAGGGACATTTTGAGGCCCTAAACGAAGTTTGTTTTGGACTTTTGGGGGGACAAGGGTTGCCAACAACATACCTTAACACCTAGTGGAAGTTATACTTCTCGAATAGATATTTCCGACGAGGGATCGAATGCCCCAAACATGGATCGTATGCAAAATTTATGACCCTGAGAAGTTGATGTACCAACTTACCCCATCAGGGTGTTAATATCATGGTAGCTGCAGGAGGTATTAACCTATAAGTGTAACCTTTGATGAGACTAGAATATTCCGATAAACAAGAGAAACTGTAAAACGTTGGATAATAACCCTAGAAGACAAGTTGGCTCAAGAGAATAATCAATATTAAGTTATTATCCTCTAGGAAGAGAAGTTTGCCCAGTTAGGTGACTTGGAGCAGTATAAATAGAGGGTACTAGAGCTCATTTTTACTCACTCACTCTCGCAACTTCATAAGGAAAAATGGTGCGCATGATTGGAGGAGAGCTGCAACTGCTGCAATAGTTGTTATTTGGTTATGGTTTGTACTTTCTGCCTTGGTTATGGTTTGGACTTCCTTCTTGGTACGCTAGCTTTGGAGAGAAGTGTGCTACCTTGGTTGGCTACTGGTTCTAGGGTTTACTTCCAAAATTATTCTTTCTCTCAAGGTTAAGGTGCTCGGGGGTGGCCTTTGTGCCTATGGTTAGGTGACAAGATTGAGATAATGTCTATGGTGAAAACAAGCACATCTCTTTTATTCTAACAAGTTATGGGCCCACACTATCTTCAGATAGTCTAACCATTAGAAGGTAGATTGGGAGGATTTGCTCAGTTGCAGTCGAAGTTTTACTGCATAAACGAAACCCTAACCCTCGTGTTGAGGCACCTTAAGTGAAGCACTTGACCTAATTCCTGGATAAACTAGTGTTCCCTAGCCTAGCACACCTCCTGGTACTCTCAGCAAGCTAAGACATCAAGTTTGGAATTTTGGTCAAAGTCAATGCTTGACCAAGTTAAAATCTAAGGTTGACTAGTCAAAAAGTCAAAATGAAAGTAAGTTATGAAGATAGAAGACCTAGCATGAAGAAAGTGTATGCTGTGCCCAAAAGAGATCTACTAAAAGGAACATTATGAGTTTTACCAATCCTCTAGCAGCTAAACCTCTGGTCCAACAAAGTCATTCTAAGGTTTACCATCATAGTTGGGTAACAAAGGTATGTACCTATACATGTTCTTTTGATTTGTATCATTAGCATGCGTGTGTTTGCAGGGAATGCACAAGGGATATTGTCCAAAGTAGTGATCTTGGATTCAGTGCATTCAAAAGATCAACACACTCTCTAGGTTTTACTTGATGGCATTATGAACTTCTAGTCAAAGTTAAAATTATAAGCTAACTTTAGTCAAGATCTTATAAGGTTGAGATCGTATTCTATAACTTAGTTTTCTATCAAAAAAGAATATTGTTTTAAGTATAAGGGACAAGTCAGAAATAATACTTGTCTCAGAAGAAAATTAATCCAAGTGGAACAATAACAAGACTCCGGGAGATACTTCTTGATCTTGTTCTCACACTAGATCATCTTAGTAATGCTACTAAGAAAATATCCTTCATATGAAATATGTTGTATCATAAACAATGTTATTCTTGTTGTCTCAGGTAGGTACCCTTGTGAAATATGTTGACACGCCTTTGATGAAAAATATTTGCAGAAGCTATCATAGAAGAAGTTTATAAGGATGACACAATTCTTGTAACAACTGCTAGATGGACAACAATCAAAACAAATAGAAACAAACTTAAAGAGAGTTAGCGATAGTCAGATTCAGAGGGAGTCAGACTCAGAGGAATTCAATAATAAAAAGGAAACCAAAACAGGCTTGTGACACTTTACAGAAAGCAAAGAGAGATGCAATAGATGGTAGCATGGACTCTCTCAGATAGAGGAAATTGATTGCATAATTCCAGAAGCATCCAGTCTCAGAATAAAAACAAGTTTGTTCTAGATATTGCTCATTCAAGCATGAAACCGAGATTAGGAGGGAGCTAATCCCCAATGATATGATCCATTGAAGAATCCATGAATATTATGAAGTATATGTCCATGTTATTCATTGGAAGTAGCAACCATGATAAACAACACATGTTCAATTTAACTCTAGAAGAAGTCTTTTTCAAGAAACCTTGAGTATCCTTGGTTGTCCATCTACATTTACGTTCCTATGACGAAAGGAATAAGTTGTAATATTCAGGAAGGAAGGGAATGGAATCTATAGAAGACTCCATGGACTCCAATGTTGAAGAGGAACATGAGAAAGAACATGAATATTCCAAGAAAGAAAGAAAAGCCAGAACAACCAAAATTGAACCAATTATTATACCAAAAATCATAAGACTACCAACATGTTTTGAACCTAGTAGAAGTAGTCAAGCATAAGGAATGGAAGGTAGTTGTGATGAAGAACAATGTATGTGAGAAATTGTGAAATAGACTTATGAATGGAAGCATTGATAGATACAAGGTGAAGATTCGGGGCTAGAGGGTTCTCCTAGAAGGAGGGAGAGGACTATGATAAAAACTTGTTTCAATAACCAAATATACCTCTACCGGAGCCATTATATCTCTTGCAATATCCATGGGTTGGAGTTTACATCAAATGGATGTAAAGAATATTCTCCTCAACAAATTAATTGAAGAAGAAGCATATGTAGAGAAACCTCAAGGTTTTGAGGTATAATAGAAAGAGACCCATGAATGTAGATAGAATAAAACCTTGTATGGATTCAAGAAACTTGGTGCAGAGCCTCTTATGTACAACAAAAGCATGGTGAAAGCTTCCTATGACATAGGAAGTGTATCAAAATGGTTCTTTAGAATCCTAGGATGATGGATTGCAAATCCATGGTAAACTCCCATGATGACAGATATGAATAAGTTGAGAGACTCTGATCCAGTAGACCCGTCCCTGCATCGACAATTGAATGACTCATTAATGTATTTGGAGAATACTCATCTGAATATTTGCTTTGCTATGAAAATAGTTCTAGGTGGAGCCTAGCCACGAGAATTGAATAATTGTAAAACATGTCTTGAAATATATTCGTGGGACGTTTGAGTTATGATATACAACTGCATGGATTTATCGATTCAGATTGGGAAGAGATTGCATGTGATAGAATAAGTGATTCTTGGATATGTTTCAGTTTGAGATTTGTCATGAAATCATGGGCTAGTAGGAAACAAAATTCAGTGGCACTTAGCACTGCAGAAGCAGCGTATATTGCAGCTTGAGATGCTTGTATGGAAGCAGTGTGGCTTCGTAAGCTGGTTTATGGACCGTTTGACTAGGTGCTAGATTTGACTGTGATATATTGTGATAACTAGAGCTGTGTGAAGCTCTTAGAGAACCTGGTGTTCCATGACAGTTCAAAGCACATTGAGATCAAGTACTATTTTCTCTATGATAAAGTCTAGAGGGGAGAAGTGGTTCTCCAATATATCTCCACCGATGAGAAAATAACATATATTTTGGTAAAGCCTCTGTCGAAGATGAAAAGTTTGCATAATTAAGGGATAAGCTAGGACTCATGGATATGAATTCATTATTGGAAAGGGAAGTGATTAGTACCCAGTTTGGGAGGGAGCACTGATATGTTATTGATATATGGACAATCATTTTCCAGTCCGGAAAGTGGTCCAAGATTCTTGATGGACAATCATTTTCTAGTTTGGAAAGTGGTCCAGGTTGGGAAGTCACTTTCCATTCCGGAAAGTGGTACAAGATTCTTGATGGACAATCATTTTCCAGTTTGGAAAATGGTCCAGGTTGGGCAATCACTTTCCATTTCAGAAAGTGGTCCAATATTTCTGATGCACAATCATTTTCCAGTTCGAAAAATTGTCCACAATAGACTATCATGGTCTGACAGATTTCCAATGTACCATAGACAATGATTCCCCTTGTGGATAGTGTGGGGGGATGGTATAGGATAGTCATTCTCCTTGGCAGTCACTCTGAGAAGTGGTCAAGCAGAATCATCCGCCTATCTGGGCAATCATTTTTTCGAAGAACGCTCACAGTTGTGAGAATTTTCAAAGAATGGTTCGATGTAGGAGGTTGGTGCAGGATGGTTATTTCCATATAAAATGTTCTGGATATTCATTCCCTAGGGAAAACTCATTCTCTCCAGGTTTTAGTGTGAATCATGTCGAAAGAATGTCCTAGTTAGGTTGAATGGTCCAGGTTCAACAATCATGGACAATTATTCTTCTAGGCTTGGGAAGAATAGTCTAGATAGCCCATGGCTGATGTTTAACTTTCCAAGGGTATATGTTCTTCCAATATATAATAGATGTGAGTGGAATAATGTCCCAAATGACTCAGTTTGTATCATGATATCGTTTATGCAGGTTGATATCAGATGATATGATTTTTGTGGATACTATATGTCTCTGGAGAGTAGCTGTATGCTACTGTGGTGGATGTGATCCACTGGTAGTGACCATGTTCCACTAGTTAGTATCTGTGTGATACTAGGAGTGGTTATGTACCACTGGATAGTAGATGTATGCTACTATGAATAGACATAGTTGTGTTCTATTGAATGGAATTGTTCTGATTTCCATGGAGACTATCTAGTTGGATAGTGATGATGGTGCTTGTGATTTTATCATGAGATAACATGTGTGGATATGATGATGATACCATTTGAATGGTCTATTTGTGATCTATTGGCCCTTGGTTATGGAAGGAAGCGAAGAACAAGGAAGAAAAGGTGAAAAACGAACTTCGCGGGAGACACAGTGACTGTCACTGGGTCGAAGTAAGCAAAAGAGTAGAAAAGATGGAGCAAAGAGAGAAAATGCAAGCCGTTGGATGAGGAGATAAAGGATGAAAGATCAGAAAGGAATATGGATCGTGGAAAACTTAGCAAGTGGAAAAAGCCACCGTTGGAGGCTTTGGAGCACCGCGCGAGAAGGAAGGAAAGAAAGGTTGGCGAAGCTCGTAAAAAGTGGGTCAAATTGACCTAGGGTTTTAGACACCTAGGGTTTTGGCACCTAGGTTTTGACCTAAGGTTGTCGATGAGGTGTTGTAATGTATAAATAGAGGTCTAAAGGGCTTATGTGTGGTTGGTAATTCTATAGTACAATATTTTTGTTGATCTAGCTATAGTATTGAGTGAGAGAGCATTGTATTGAGAGAGAGAAGTGCTAAGAGAGAGGAAGCCTTCTGGTATTGTAATATCTTTTGTTGTGTATGAAGGTCAAGTTCTGTAGCTGGGTGTGCAGGGAGGGGAGAGAAAGAGAGAGAAGAAAGAGGATCTGCTAGTTGAGAGCGTAGATAAGAACTGTATGCTTTACCTTAATAAATCATAAGCACAGTTCTGTGGACATAGCCTAGGGAGAGGGTGAACCACACACATCTTTTGTTGTGTGTGTGATTGATGCTTTGATCTCTATTGCTGTTATATTGTTACCTGCCTTATTGTATTAGATCAAATCTATAGATGTGAAGGATACATCTAGCTTGTTGAATGATAGATGCATGGTGTATTTCTATTTTAATAGATCCACTTGATATTCCCCTGGTTGTAGAAATCTCTGTCCTACAAACTCCTCATAGCTTCTTTGGGTGAGACTACATCTGCTTCGTAGGTGTTTTCGAAAGGGTCAGTGGCTAGGGCTTGTTGGTGCACTCTTGGAGCTAAACCCTGGGTCTGCCCCTGTGCTAACAAATGGTTCCATTGTCAGTACAAGAATCTTCGTGAGGGAATGTCAAGGTGGTTCCCATAAAAGACAAAGATTCAAAAGTGGATAGAAGATCAAGAGAAGGACTTCGATGAAGCCTAGAACAAGAACCCTAATCTTAGTATAGAAGATTGGTTGGAGAAATATATCTTTACAGACATTCATGAGATATTCTTTGGAGGGATCCATCAAGAGCTACATGAGTGGTTAGCTAGGTTAGCAGATACCCAGTTTGAGATAAGACCTAGATATCCTGTAGTTTGGACATCGACGCTGATAAAGAAGGTTAAAAGGGTTGATAATGTTGTATACAAGGAAGTATATCACTGGTTTGATAGTACCATTGGAGGGTATATCACCGAGTTTGCTGTTGATTGAGTAGAGTCATACAACCAAGCAGAAAAATATTTCTTTAAAGGACCCAGAAGAATTTTTTTACAAGTCCCGAAGTTGAAACTAAAGATGCTATTGCATGAGAAGAACATCTTAAGGATACAATAGATCGAGAAGATTTGAAAAGGCTAATGTTCAAAAATTCAGACAACGACAACGCCAATGACACAAAAGCGGGACATACGCATAATGGAAGAGTATTTTGAGGGGTTCACCTTGAGAACCTCTTTAAGCAAAGCTATGGGGAAGAGGGTTTCTACAATGGAGAAGAATCATATCTAACAGACGAAAAACATTCAAAACACGTGGGGCCAGAGGAAGAAGCAACTGAAGAAATTCACTGAAACGAGTCAGAAACCTCAGGAAATGTGCAGGCTACTGAAGTAAGTAATATCAATCCCCTTGTTGTTTTAGAAACTCTAAGTAATCAGAACATTCCAAATCACTAGAGTCTGCAGAGAACTATTACTAGCAGCTCAACATCCACTCAGAGAGGAAACCTAGGCAATTCCATGGCAGATGAGATGAGGCTCCCTATCTTTAGAGGAGATGGAGCTGAAGATCCTGATCAACACTGGTTCCTGTGTGAGGCCATATGGAACATTAAAAATATTACCAACGAAGCTGTCAAAAGAAACCAGTTTAGCACTACATTGAGAGACCGTGCGTTGAGCTGGTACATGAAGCTTGTACAAGGACTTGCGCAACCTAATCCATTGAATGAGATCAAGAACACACTAATTGCAGAGTTTAAGAAACCTAATTCGGAGTCCCAATGTATTACAGAGCTGAAAGAGATCAAGCAAAAGGTATTCAAACCTATTTGGGAGTTTGATCAGAGGTTCAAGACCCTCACAGGAAGATTGACCTTTAAGATCCCAGACGAGAAGAACACAAAATGGTTCATCGCTGCTCTTTTACCACATATCAGAGTCCCCCTAATGAAACATAAGATTTCTTCATAGGCAAAAGCATTGGAGATCGCCATGAAGCTTGAATAAGCCCCTATGGGAGAATCCATCTCAGGTATGAGTCAGATCTTGAGTCAGCTAACTAGTTTGTCTCTATAGGTTGAAGACATGAAGAAAGCCAAGGGAAAAGACAAAAGAGAAGACATATGGTGTGTCAAATGTAGATCAGAAGGTCATGAAAAGGAACACTTCCCTCTATTCAATGAATACTTGGCTTCTGGAGCTTCGAGCCCCTTGAAGCAAGTCACCTTACCGTGGTGTGAAGTATGCAGAGATCGACATCACCCTGGTGAGTGCTATTACATGCAAAAATACGTTCAGACACCCACAAACTTGTATTGCACATTTTGTAAATCAGTATGGCATGATGATAGAGATTGCAAAGCTTATGATCTCATGCATGAAAGATCAAGAGACATATACAAGATCCAAGGCAACTACATCAAGAAGGAAACAATGCCCAATATAACTCCCCAGGAAGAGGAAACTTCAATCCTCGTGGTGGATACAAAGGATGAGGACGAGGAGGAGGAATGGGCCGAGGCCGAGGACAAATAATCTGTTATAACTGCATGCAACTAGGAAATCTAGCAAGGGATTGTTAGAACCCTTGTACCACTTGCAGTTATTGCAACTCCTTCGAGCATGTCATAGAGGACTGCCCTATGCTGCTATCCATGTTTCAGGAAAGACGAGGACCCCCGCAGAACCCACAAGTGCAATTGATATATGCTAAAACTCGCAGAGTATACCCTAGAGTCGCTTTTATTACTCGAGGAGGCACTACCACAAGAGCGGATAGAATGACCCAAGGAAAGATCACAAAATACTTAGGCATCAGGAAAGCTGTAGAGAAGACCCAAAATTTTGATGCGAAGAAAGAAAGACAAATATTTGAGGAAGCAAGGAAAGAGTTCAAAGTAGATCAAGGTTCTTCCTCCAAAACATGACCATAAATCAGGGAATATGGGATGCCTCAGGCATTTGATTAGTCAGCTTCTCCAAAAGGAGGAAAAGAGGTTAGTAAACTCATTGAATTTTTATACACTTGTATTAAGTTAATTCAGGATGAAAATGCTATGCAAGAACTACAGAACTTAATCAGGCAGTATGAGCTAGGGAAGATAGACCCCTTATTGAATAGGGCAGTTGATCAAAATCTGGACTAGGGGTCAAAATTTAACTCAAAAATAAAAGTTTTTGGATTTGCCTCAAAACAAACGAGAGCGTAGCCCTCATCATCACGAACCCAATGCATTTCATTTCGTCTCAAATGGATGTCAGGAGTGAGAGATATCGCGATCTGTTCGAATTGTCAAATAGGTAAAAAAAAGGGGCGCTTACTGTGAAGTCCGTACAGTCCGTACGGATGCTGATGTGGCATGATCGTACGCTGACGTGGTAGAGACCGTACGCTGATGTGGCATGTGATGATGTGGAAGATTCTAATTGGTAGATGTGGTCGAATTGTGATGTGACATGTGGCATCATTTTTGGTCAATGGTATGGTGCCACGTGGCCCAGTCATGGGCTGCCACGTGGCACCCCTTTATTGGCTATTGGTTTGTTATTTAAAATTTTATGGGGTCCGTGGGGGTCGAACCCTGGACCTCCCCACCGGTGTAAATCTTTAACAAAGTCTTCCTGACCAATACACCCACACATTGTTGCTTACCATATAACCATTTGCATTTTATTTAAATTCAAACTTTTGTATATGTGGGCGGGGGTCGGGCTGGGGCTTAGCCCCAGCTCATGGTCTTTTGTGTTACACCATGTGACCATTCACCATACGGAGGTGCGTGGATTTGTGTTTTAAACAAAGCCCTTGGTTTTGTGCGAGTAACCATGCGTCCACGATACAAAGCTTTTGCGTGGGAACCTTACTATATTATGGTTCCATTACTCTCCACACTACATCACTTTAACGAGGATCCATTTACATTCCCGTTTGGTTGATATCATTCGGTTTAAATTCTATGCCAGAGTTGCATCCAGTCCGAGATTAGGGTGGTTGGTTACCACGGGATTCGGTTCCAAAACTGATATTTGCAACTACATGTGGAGTATGCACCCGAAAATCATGGGGTGGTTACCATATGACCGCCCAATATGACCTTAGGCGAGGAGATTTCGACATCCAAAGGCCACGAGGCCTATTTTGGCATGGGGACATGGCCATATGGCTCCCATGTAACCAACACATCTGCCCAAAAAGGCGCTTAGTT
This sequence comes from Picea engelmannii, assembly GCA_009831015.1. Taxonomy (NCBI): domain Eukaryota; kingdom Viridiplantae; phylum Streptophyta; class Pinopsida; order Pinales; family Pinaceae; genus Picea; species Picea engelmannii. Next base: position 515,452 of record ML780126.1, on the reverse strand, counting down.
CCCTAACCGTTTGAAAAATTGGTGCATTTTGTGGATATGCGTGTGGGTGCTGGGTTTAGGCACGGGAAACGCCCAGAATCCAGGTGACTCACACACAAGTGTGTTTGGGCGAATCAGAGACAACAAGCTTGAAGGAAGAAAATGGCAGGAGGCCTATCTTCTTCATTTTTTGGCCAAATGAGGTGCTGTAAAAACCCAGCTAGGGGTTTTTGGATGTTCTTAATCCATTGGCACTACTTTCATAGCCATTTGAAGACTTCTTTTGCTGGTTTTTAACCATTGAAGTTTCAGGAAGCTCCAGGGAGCTTGAAGCCCTCATTGTTTGAGGTCTTTCTCAGATGAGTCTATGTTTGTTTTCTGTGAATGAATAATCATTTTTGGTTATTTAGTATGCTCTGAACATTTTGGGATAGGTTTCAGATCCATTTGAAGACTTTTACAGGTTTTTTTTCCAAAGAGAAGCTCAGGGAAGCTTAAGGCCACATGTAGAAGAAGTCATGCCCAAATGACCCATGATTCGTTTTCAGAGTTTTATTAGTCATTTTTGGGGTTTTTATGTATTTTGAACCCAATGGTACAGTCATTATTTCCATTGGAGTTGAGAAGCATCTTGTAAAAGAATATTTGACAAACTAATCCCAAAGAGCCTAGTCCATTGAAGGAGGCTCAAGGAGATGTATCCCAGAGAGGGGTGAACTCCTTTATCATCTTGTTATTGTTGTGAGTTTGATGGGTTATTTGCTGCAAGTTATGTTGCCGTGTATTTGTTTAAAGCACATATTTAACCATTTAAAAGAACATTTCCTCACACATGAACATTTAAAAGAAGAAGCATAAACTTGGCACATAATCTATCTTGCATATTTTAACACATTGAGCAAAGTCCTGTAAAGTTTATTTTAATGAAGTAGAGGGTGCTTACATAGCATTACAAGTCAGCCTTCTATTTTTAGATCAGATGGTATCAGAGCATAGTTTTTTTTGCTCATGTATTTGCCATTGATAGCTTGAGATTTAGCTGTTGGTATTTGTGCAAGTTTTGTGTTGAAGTTTGATATCTTGCAAGGATGGAGGAAGCTTCAAACATTGATAGTTCCCATACATCTTCATTATCCAAGTTCTTTGACAAAGATATGTTGAAGGAGTTGCTAACCATGAAAGATATGGTACAAGAGTTGTGGGAAGATAGAGAAGAGAGGATTTCTCTTGAAGAGCAGTTGATGGCCATGAAGGAGGAGAAGCACTAGCTTCTTGGAAAGTTGCATGAGATGGAGAATCAACTCCATGAGGCAAAGGAAACCCTTACCAAGTACATGCATGAACATGAGGTATGTAATGTTATTTTATCTTCAAATTCCTCTCAAGAAGAATTGTTTGGTGTTTTTGAAAATCACACAAGAGAAATAGGGTCCAAGTTATTGTTAAAAATGGGCTATGAAGGTAAAGGGTTAGGCAAGCATGCACAAGGCATTGTTGAGCCTATTGTTGTTGAAGAGAGACCTAAGTATTGTGGTCTTGGATATGAACGAAGAAATGGAGCAAATT
>ML780126.1:475841-513089 GCA_009831015.1 Picea engelmannii | reverse complement strand
GTTGTAGATGCACATTTCAGCCTTATCTATTCATTTTTGTTGAAGTTTGACAAGTTGCAGCAGTTTATCATAACTTGTAAGATGCAAGTTTGCATGTGAATGCATTTCTTTTGAATGCATTCTTGTGTTATACAACTTCGTCAAGAGGATGTAAAAGAGGGGTATGATGCTCATTTGTTACAGCCATATACAATTTTCATATTCAGCTCTTATGTACCCACATGTTTCGGGTTTATGTACTTATGTTTGTACGGAAAGGAGAGTTGAAGAGCTATGCACATGCATGTGTTTTTGTGTGTGCGTAAACAATGAACTTGGTGATAGTTCATCATGAATGACTCATGATTGTAACATGATTGTGTATCATGAATGTCGACTTGTTATTTTGGGAAGGTCGATATGTTTCAAATGAGTCTCGTCTGGTGTTGATGATTGTCTGACGACTATGTTGTGTTGATCATGTTTTTCAACTTATGTTTAGTCGATGGTGTTTGTTGGCTTCTAAGTCAATTTTGAGTACACCGAGATGCAGGAAAACGTCATGTGCTTTGATGAAATACATGATACGACAGTTTGCTTGAAGAGCAAAAGACTTTGTTGGCATCATTTTCAGTCTTGTATAAATTTGTTTTCAAGATTGATGGCTTTCTTGGCTTGTGACAAGATGTCACAGGAAAGTTTTTGTAGCCATTGGAGAGCGGATTGTGTTGACGCCAAAGAGTTCACAAGAGGGACTTGATTCTCAGTGGGAAGGTTGGCAGTCTTCCAAGCACAAAGAGAACAGTGGGTCAGCAGTAGCTAGAGAACAATGGTTGAGGGACATAGTCAGTTGCAGTGCAAGGCATGTCAAGGTATCCAGTTGATTGTCAAAAAGACTTTTCAAGTAGAATCAATTGATAGAACTTGAAAGCAGAGGAGTATTGAATCTCAGACAGATAATCATAATCTTTTGTGGGTCCAAAAGCCTTTCAGTGGGAAGGCGTGATCAAAATCTGGACCAGGGGTCAAAATTTAACTCAAAAATCAAAGTTTTCCGAATTTCCTCAAAATGAACGAGAGCGTAGCCCTCGTCATCACGAACCCAACTCATTTCATTTCATCTCAAACAGACGTCGGGAGCGAGAGATATCGCGATCTGTTCGAATCGTCAAACAGGTAAAAAAAAGGGACGCTGACTATGCAGTCCGTACAGTCCGTATGGATGCTGATGTGGCATGATCATACGCTGACTTGGTAGAGATCGTACGCTGATGTGGCATGTGATGATGTGGCATATTCTGATTGGCATATGTGGTCGAATTGTGATGTGACACGTGACATCATTTTTGGTCAATGGTATGGTGCCACGTGGCCCAGTCATGGGCTGCCACGTGGCACCCCTTTATTGGCTATTGGTTTGTTATTTAAAATTTTATGGGGTCTGTGGGGGTCGAACCCCGAACCTCCCCACCGGTGTAAAGATTTAACAAAGTCCACCTGACCAATACGCCCACACATTGTTGCTTACCATATAACCCTTTGCATTTTATTTAAATTCAAACTTTTGTATATGTGGGCGGGGGTCGGGCTGGGGCTTAGCCCCAGCCCATGGTATTTTGTGTTACGCCATGTGACCATTCACCATACGGAGGTGCGTGAATTTGTGTTTTAAACAAAGCCCTTGGTTTTGTGCGAGTAACCATGTGTCCACGATACAGAGCTTTTGCATGGGAACCTTACCATATTATGGTTCCGTTACCCTCCACACTACATCGCTTTAACGATTATCCGTTTACATTCCCGTTTGGTTGATATCATTCAGTTTAAATTCTATGCTGGGGTTGCATCTAGTCCGAGATTAGGGTGGTTGGTTACCACAGGATTCGGTTCCAAAATCGATATTTGCAACTACATGTGGACTATGCACCCGAAAATCGTGGGGTGGTTACCATATGACCGCCCAATATGACCTTAGGCGTGGAGATTTCAACGTCCAAAGGCCACGAGGCCTATTTTGGCATGGGGACATGGCCATATGGCTCCCATGTAACCAACACATCTGCCCAAAAAGGCGCTTAGTTCCCTAACCGTTCGACAAATTGGTGCATTTTGTGGAGATGCACGCAGGTGCTGGGTTTAGGCACAGGAAACGCCCAGAATCCAGGTGACTCACACACAGGTGCGTTTTGGCGAATCAGAGACAATAAACTTGAAGGAAGAAAATGGCAGGAGGCCTATCTTCTTCATTTTTTGGCCAAATGAGGTGCTGTAAAAACCAAACTAGGGGTTTTTGGATGTTCTGAATCCATTGGCACTGCTTTCACGGCCATTTGAAGACTTCTTTTGTAGGTTTTTAACCATTGAAGTTTCAGGAAGCTCTAGGGAGCTTGAAGCCCTCATTGTTTGAGGTCTTGCTCAGATGAGTATATGTTTGTTTTCTGTGAATGAATAATAATTTTTGGCTATTTAGTATGCTCTGAACATTTTGGGATAGGTTTTATATCCATTTGAAGACTTTTACAGGTGTTTTTTCCAAAGAGAAGCTCAGGGAAGCTTAAGGCCACATGTAGAAGAGGTCATGCCCAAATGAGCCATGATCCGTTTTCAGAGTTTTATTAGTCATTTTTGGGGTTTTTATGTATTCTGAACCCAATGGTACAGTTAGTATTTCCATTGGAGTTTATTAGCATCTTGTAAAATAATATTTGACAAACTAATCCCAAAGAGCCTAGTCCATTGAAGGAGGCTCAAGGAGATGTAGCCCAGAGAGGGGTGAACTCCTTTATCATCTTGTTATTGTTGTGAGTTTGATGGGTTATTTGCTGCAAGTTATGTTGATGTGTATTTGTTTAAAGCACATATTTAACCATTTAAAAGAACTTTTCCTCACACATGAACATTTAAAAGAAGAAGCATAAACTTGGCACATAATCTATCTTGCATATTTTAACACATTGAGCAAGGTCCTGTAAAGTTTATTTTAATGAAGTAGAGGGTGCTTGCATAACATTACAAGTTAGCCTTCTATTTTCAGATCAACAGTACACCAAATTGGTAAGAAGAGAAGGACAAATAAATAATTACATTTGAATGCTCAAATAGGAGAGTATTATATAGACTATGTGGTCCTCGACTTAGGGTCGGAGGTCAATGTCACGACGAAGCAAAATTGGGCACTAATGGGAAAACCGAGGTTGATATATTCCCCTATCAGAATTAGGATGGCTAATTAGCAAGATGTCATCCCATTCAGATGATTGGAGCATGTCCCAGTGGACATCGACGGATTTAGAACCTTTGGATATTTTGAGGTAATTGAAATTGTTGATGACAACTACCCTTACCCTGCATTACTAGGAATTGATTGGGCCTTCAACAATTCCACTGTTGTTGATTTGAAGAAAATACATATGACATTTGAAAGAGATGGCCTTAGGGTCATTTCACCCTTAGATCCAGATGAAGGTATGTGATACACATAGCCCATCAGAGAAGAAGATCATGCATACGAGTTGGAAAACATCTACAAACTAACAACTAGACAAAAATATTACATACACCCTACAACTGATGGGAATCTATGCTAGCAAAGTGAGAGTGCATGCTCATCAGATTCAGAAGAAGCACTGGAGAACTGGCAGAACCAGATGTATGAAGTATCTACTAGAAAATGTGCTAGAGTAACTAGAGAAGTTTGCTGGATCGACACAACAATGAGTAACTTACCCACATTTGATGGTGTAAACCATTTAGAAGCCTTCATATCATATTTTGAAACAGGTGTACCAATACAAAAAAGATTGTTGGAAATGGATAAGGCCCTGAAAGCCACACCAACAAGATGGTGGGGGAAACATAAAATCAATATCACAGACTGGACCCAATGCCGAACCTTGATGACAACGCAGTTCTCAACACAAGAAGTAAGTTGGGAAGTAAGATATATCGGTCGAAGTTTCCCAAAGCACCACGTGAGAAGCTGTGAAGAGGCCTTGAGTGACATTCCTTGAGAAAAATGGGTGCACAGATTCATTAACACACTAGACACGACCCCTATCAACTAGTACCTTCAAGCAGAGTTGCGCCTTGTCACTATAGATTGGGAAGGTATGATTCAGAATTTTGTCACCACCTTTGCATTTGAAAGTGAATATCCTTCAGTAGACCAAGCATTGCAGATCGTGAGAAAGAAGGTATTCAAGGAAGCATCTAGCCTCTCTATGGAACAAGAAGAGGACGAATGGACCGTGCCACTCTAGAAATTGCAGAGTTTCTACAACATGAATGCCGATGACGACGATGATCCTCGGAAGGTAAACATCACTGAAAAAGAAGGCCAAAGAAATGTGGAAGGACCAGGAGTTGAGCTACCATTTATTGGTTAGCTAATCAAGATTAAAAAAGTCAACATTGGGACATAGGAGACATCAAAGCTTACCAATGTTGGAGATTATTGGGATGCTTCTACCATTGACAAGATTACAGAGTTACTACACGAGTATCAGGACTTTTTTTTGACCAAGTTCAATGATATGAAGGGTATCAAAGGTCCTATGGGAGAAATGAGGATCCCTTTGAAACCAGGTGTGAAGCCAGTCAAGCAAACACCCTACAGATTGAACCCGAAATATAAGGAAAAAGTGAATATTGAGCTCGATAGAATGCTGGAAGCCGGGATTATTGAACCTGTCGAAGAATCATAGTGGATTAGCCCTATGGTCGTGAAATACAAGAAGACATGAGAAATCATGATATGTGTGGACCTTAGAAAGTTGAATGATGTCTGTATGCATGATCCTTTCCCTACACCATTCAGTGATGAAGTATTAGACAATCTGGGAGGCCAGGAGGTATATTCTTTTACAGATGGATTTTCAATATACCATCAGATCCGGATTGCTAAGGAGGACTGCCACAAGAACACGTTTTACACATAATGGGGATCCCACCAATATACAGTAATGCCATTTGGATTGAAGAATGCCCCAACCATATTTTCCAGGGTGGTGGTCGAAGCGTTCAAAGAATTTTTGCATAAATTTTTAGAAGCATATTTTGATGACTGGACTGTGTTTAGTTTGTTGAAAAATAATATTGAATGTCTAAGGATAATGTTGGATAAATGTAGGTAGTGTCAAATTTATTTGAATCTGAATAAATTCATCTTCTTCTCACCATTTGGAGTGTTATTAGGCCATATTGTATGCAAGCAGGGATTGCTGGTTGATCCATCTAAAATTGCAATTATAGTTTATTTTCCACCTCCTACTTCAGTCAAACAACTACGCACTATGCTAGGACATACCGAGTATTACAGGAAATTCATTAAAGTCTATGTCCAAATCACAACACCGATGGAAAATCTGTTGAAGAAGGACTGTCAGTTTGGCTGGACAAACGAATGCCAACAGAGCTTCGACACACTGAAACATAAGATGGTCACTGCGCCCATTCTGGTTTTTCCAGATTGGAGCAAAGAGTTTCATGTACACGTCGATGCATCTTATATTTCATTGGGAGCAGTACTGGCACAATTGGGAGAAGGGGAGATTGACCACCCGTTATCTTTTGCTAGAAGGAAGCTATCTATAGCTGAAATTAATTACACCACTACCAAGAGAGAAGGATTAGCCATGGTGTATGAATTGTAGAAATTCCACCACTACTTGTTGGGAGGACACTTTAAAATGTTTACATATGACTCCGTGCTGAAATACCTGGTCAACAAGTCAGTGTTGGGGGGGAGAATATGCAGATGGATTCTGCTATTTCAAGAATATGATTTTGAAATCATATTTAAGCCAAGAAGAATGAACAAGGGTCATGACCACTTGTCGAGGATGGAACATGGCGAAGAACCCACTAGTTTGGAGGATACACTGCCGGATGCATAGCTGCTCACCATTAGAAAGATTGATGACCACTTCACAGACATTGTCCAGTTCTTGTCAACAGGAATGACACCTAGTGAGTATACAATTCCCCAAAAGAAACAGTTCGTGGTGTGCACTACAAAATTTTCACTTATAGTTGGTCAGCTATACAAACTGGGACCTGATGAGATACTAAGAAGATGTGTTATGGAGACAGAGTGACCATTTATCTTTGTAGAAGCTCATGAAGGCATCACAGGAGGACATTACATAGTCAAAGAAACTGTGCTGAAGGTTCTACGAGCTAGCCTTTGGTGGCCCACCTTACAAAAAGATGCTAAAGATTATGCCAGAGCCTACGATGTATGCTAGAGAGTTGGGAAACCATCCAAAAGAGATGAAATTCCATTAGCACCACAGATGACCCTACAAGCATTTGAAAAGTGGGCCATTGACTTCGTGGGACCTATAAACCCACCAGGAAAGTGCACAGGAGCAAGGTATATCATTACTACGACATAATACTTAACCAGATGGGCCGAAGCCAGAGAAATTAAAGACTGTAGTGCAACTACAATTGCACATTTTATATTTGATGACATAATAACCAATTTTGGATGCCCCAAGATCCTTATGAGTGATCAAGGTACACACTTCATCAATAAGATAGTTGAAGCCCTGTCTGAAGAATTTGTAGTCTAACATCAGAAGAGTACACCTTACCATCCACAAGAAAATGGAATAGTTGAAGCATTCAAAAAGATATTGGAGACAACATTAACAAAGATTTTCATTGTGAATAGGGATGACTCAGACTTAAGAGTACCTACAGTACTATGGGCCTATTGAACCACTTGCAAGAAATTAACAATGCATACCCCTTTCAAGTTGGTTAATGGTATGGAAGCTGTTGTCCCAATGGAGTACTTGGTACCAAGCTTAAGAATTTCTGCATTTACAGACATGGATGATACTGGTGCTGTTCATGAGAGGGTAGCACAGTTGGTAGAACTAGAAGAAGACATATTCATTATAGGCTTCCATTAGCAAATTCAGAAGGAACGAGAAAAGGCCTACCATGACAGACACATCAAGAAGAAGATATTCAGACAAGGTGATTTAGTACTAGTATATGACAGTAAGTTTATCAAACACCCTAGGAAGTTCAAAACACATTGGCTTGGACCATATGAGATCGCCTATGTTACAGAAGGAGGAGATGTGCAACTGAAAACATTGAAGGGAGAATGGAAGGAAGGATTGGTGAATGGGAGTTGGCTGAAGTTGTACTATGACAACCAATTGCCTCACAATTCTCAGTAAAAACAGTTGGAAAAGTGTCTAGGTACCAGGTGTAGTTGAAAATGGGTATCAAACACAGAAAAGACAGTTTGCACAAAAAGGGAGAGGAGACATAAAGCAGAAACCAAGGTTGCCCTGCACAGTCCAAAGTCGAAGCAAAATAGAAGGATTGGATCCAAGTGCCTCAGGACAAGTCACATGTGAGTGTTGGGGGCTTGTTGGCCCTTGGTTATGGAAGGAAGCAAAGAACAAGGAAGAAAAGGTGAAAAATGAACTTCACAGGAGACACAGTGACTGTCATTGAGTCGAAGTAAGAAAAAGAGCAGAAAAGATGGAGCGAAGCGAGGAAATGAAAGCTGTTGGATGAGGATATCAAGTATGATAGATCAAAAAGGAATATGGATCGTGGACAACTCAACAAGCAAAAAAATCCACCATTGGATGCTTTGGAGCACCATGCGAGAAGGAAGGAAAGACAGGCTGGCAAAGCCCAGAAAAATTGGGTCAAGTTGACCTGGGGTTTTGGCACCTAGGTTCCGGCCTAAGGATGTTGGTGAGGTGTTGTAATGTATAAATAGAAATCTAAAGGGCCTAGGTTTGGTTGGTAATTATGGAGTACAATATTGTTTTTGATCTAGCTATAGTATTGAGTGAGGTATCATTGTATTGAGAGAGAGAAGTGCTAAGAGAGAGGAAGCCTTCTGTTATTGTAAGATCTTCTACTATGTATGAAGGTCAAGTGCTACAACTGGGTGCACAGGGAGGGGAGATAAAGAGAGAGAAGAAAGAGGATCTGCTAGCTGAGAGCGCAGATAAGAACTGTATGCTTTACCTTAATAAATCATAAGCACAGCTTTTTGGACGTAGCCCTAGGGAGAGGGTGAAACACATACATTTGTTGTTGTGTGTGTGATTGATGCTTTGATATCTATTGTTGTTATATTGTTACCTACCTTATTGTATTAGATCAAATTTATAGCTGTGAAGGATAGATCTAGCTTGTTGAATGATAGATGCATGATGTATTGCTATTGTAATAGATCCACTTGATATTCCCTTGGTTGTAGACATCTCTGTCCTACAACCCCCTCATAGCTGCTTTGGGTGAGACTGCATTTGCTTCGTAGGTGTTGCTGAAAGGTCCAGTATCTAGGGCTTGTTGGTGCGCTCTTGGAGTTGAACCCTAGGTCTTCACCTGTGCCAACATGCTCAATACCATTTCCTTTAATACCTCCATAGTTAGGAGGGGGTATTAATATTACGATATCTACGATAGGTATTAACCTCTACGTGTAACCTTTGACGAGACCAAAATATTCCGGGAAGCAAGAGAAACCCTAAAACATTGTATAATAACCCTATAAGACAAGTTGGCTTAAGAGAATAATTAATATTAAGTTATTAGCCTCCAGGAAGAGAAGTCGACCTAGTTAGGTGACTTGGAGCAGTATAAATAGAGGGCGCTAGAGTTCATTTGTACTCACTCACTTTCACAACTACATAAGGAAAAGTGGTGCACATGACTGGAGGAGAGCTGCAACTGCTGCAGTAGTGACTTGGTCTTTGGTTATGGTTTGGACTTTCTGCCTTGGTTATGGTTTGGACTTCCTACTTGGTACACTAGCTTTGGAGAGAAGTACACTACCTTGGTTGGCTATTGGTTCTAGGGTTTACTTATGGAATTATTTTGTCTTTCAAGGTTAAGGTGCTTGGGGGTGGCCTTTGTGCCTATGGTTGGGTGACAATATTTATATATTGTCTATTGTTAAAATGTGCACATCTTTTTTATTATAACATGGGGCCCACATGAATTTTGGCACGTCATCTCCTAGGGTTAGGTTTTTGGATGTATAGGGATTTTTGTTTACTTCTAGATGCTAAAAATGCATGGAGGCCTCATTGTAATGTGCTCAGACGAATGTGTGTAGCCACCACATCTCTTCTCAGATATTAGCTACTACCATTCGAGCAAGATTGTTTTGATTCTTCATTTTACAGTTTCAACAAATTTCTTATTTAATAGAAGTTAAGTTCCACTGTATCTCTGTTATTATTATCTGTATATATGTGTTAATGTTATAGATATGTGTTTCATTTCGTTCTTCTTATAAATCCAAATCAATAAGAGAATATATGATGGAAACATCAAATCTCCTATTCAATGGAGATATCTATCAGTTGGACTATGATGATATCAAAAGAATATTCAAGAACCAATCAAGGTCCTCCAGAAAGAAAGGTAGAAGCAATAGAGGTTTGACATATCAATATTCTAACCCTACAACTCATATAAAGAATGAATTAGAAGGGTTAATAGAGGACATAAAAACTTATATTTTACACTCTTTAGGCATGGAAATGGATACTTTGTATATGAAGAAGAAACAAGAGGAAACAAAGAAGGATTTGGCTATCTATTGTCCCAAATGTATTAAAAAACATCCTATAAATGAGTTCCCTTTAGAACTTATAGATGTTTGTGGTCTTTGTGAAGAAAATAATCCAACTAAAAAATGTCCTTCTTTTCCAGGATTGAAAGCTACATTTCGTGGAGTAGAGGAGAATCTTGAGTCACTATACTTCATCAAACAAAGGAGGCCTGGAGCACCAAGACCATTCCTAACAGATTTGAACTTCAATCCTGCTCAAAATTTTGGTGCATATAATTCTCAAATGTCTCCTCAACTATGGTATAACTCATATTGTTGGACGAACCCAAATCCTTGGTAGTACCAAGGACTCCAATACCTCCTCCATACCAATCTTTTCCTATCATGCCAAAAAATAAATGGAGTCACTCCACAAGGATGGAGGCCACAAAACTTTCAACCTACATTATTTCCTCCCCCTCCTCAACCTAACAACACTACTCAAAATAATGTTCCTCTTAAACAACCTCAACTACATTCGCAACCTGCTCCAAAACCGAACAACAAGAAATTTCAACCTGTGTACAACAATGACGCAACTTATCAGACTTATTCCTTGGAACTACAAGAGATAAATATTAGATCAGGAAAAATCTTACAAAAACAACCTAAGCTCGTAGAAAATGAAGAATCTGAGAAAGAAGACATTACCTTACCCCAACCACAAACTTCTCCTTACCCTGAAAGATTACAAGAAAATAAGACTTATACATCTGAGGAAAAATAACTTTTAAGATAACTAAAGAAATTATACATAAATATACCTCTCTCACAAGCCCTCAAAGATGTACCCATTTTCAATAAATATGTCAAGGAATAATGCATTAGAATACGAGTGAGGAGAATAAAATATGACCTACCATACATTTTATAGGATAATTAGCTAACCTTATGCTTGTAAAGTTGATTGTACCTAAATACTTGGATCCAATAATTCCTCTAGTAAATGTACTCATCAACAACACCTTGGTATATAACACTGTTATTGATCTAGGGGATGCTATCAATGTTATGACCAAATATACTATGCAAATAATCAACCTTCATGGATTTTTGAGAGATACCCCCACTGTCCTTTAGCTTGCAGACAAATATACAGTCAAACCTGAAGGCATGTTGTAATATATATAATCTTCATTGATTCTTGGGATTACCCTATTGACTTCCTATTCCTTCAATCCAAGTCTCAATCCAATGTGTATCCTATAATTTTGGGAAGGCCTTGGTTGGAAACAACATATGCATACATTGGCTGTAGAGAAGGAAATATGACTATCACTGATGGCCTATCCCAAAAGAAAATTGTTCTCTATCCTCCTATCCAACCTTTGATAACATAAAATATTCCTATGTGGGTGGAAGAGGAAGATGACCTAACACAAACAAATTCCTATCCCATATACACAATCAACACTTCCTTGAATGATAGTACAATTGATGAGCACACCTTCCTTGAAAATTTTCTGCAAAATCAATATCCAAACGATGTGAAAATAGAAGGGATAAACAATGATCACATATTTAAATTTTCTGCTGAAAATAATAGAGAATTATGAGCATATTTGTTCATTTCTGAAATATAAGATCCACCTTTCAAAACCATAGAGATCACCTCTACAAAAACACTCAAAATCAACAATAAACTTACTAGTCAACAAGAACAAAAGCTATTAGATGTGATGAAAATAAATATCAAAGATTTTGCATGGGATTTTATATATGTACTCACCATATTTACATCAAGGGGGAATGCAAACTTGTTAGGCAACCCCAAATAAGGATGAACCCTGCAATGAAAGACATAGTTAAACAAGAACTTCAAAAGTTTCTAGATGTTGGATTCATATATCCCATCTCAGATAGTGAATGGATCTCTCCTCTAGTTATTGTTTCAAAGAAGAATGGGAAATGGAGGATATGTGTATATTACCGAGATTTAAAAACACCATTCCCCCCTACCCTTTATTGACCAAGTCTTGGATGTCTTATATGGAAAATAGCATTTCTCATTTCTAGATGAATTTAGTGGATACAACCAAATTCAGATCAGTCCTGAAGATCAGGACAATACAACCTTCACTTTTCCCTTGGGAACATTTGCTTGCAAAGTCTTACCTTTTGGCCTATGTAATTCCCCAACCACTTTCCAAAGATAAATTCTTAACATATTTTTAAAACTCATTCATGACAAAGTTGAGATCTACATGGATGAATTTACACATTATGGAAATTATTTTGATGAAGCCTTAGGCAATTTAGACAAAGTTCTCCAAAGATGTAAAGAAATGAACCTATCCCTGAACAATGAAAAATGTAATATGATGATGAATGATGGGATCGTTTTAGGACATCATCTGTCTTCCAGAGGGATTGAAGTAGACAAAAAAAAATCAAAATCATGTCCCTACTTCCTACACCTATGAAACCAAAAGATATCAAAAGTTTCCTTGGACATGTGTGATATTATAGAAGGTTCATCAAGGATTTCAGTAAGATATCTTCTCCTCTCTTTACCTTGCTATCCAAAGATGTAGATTATTGTTGGTCCCTGAACTGCCAACACGATTTTGAGACAACAAAAGAGAAAATCTCAACTAATCCTGTGTTACAAGGTCCTAATTGGGAGAAGTCTTAGGACAAAATAAATACAATAAACCCTATGCAATCTATTTCATAAGAAAAAATATGGCTGGTGCAGAGCTCAACTACACTGTTACAAAGAAAGAAATTTTAGTAGTTGTCCATGCTCTCAATAAATTTAGACATTAGGTTACATAGTGTAAATTTTTTGTACATACAAATCATGCTTCCATTATATACCTGATGAATTAACTTGACATTAATGGTAGGATTATTAGATGGTTTTTTTTATTGCAACAATTCGATCTATCAATTTTTGATAAGCCAAACAAGCAAAATGTAGTTGCAATTTTTTTTATCAAGGTTGACTAGTCCTACTGTTATAACCCTAATTTTCAGCAGACATGCTTACCTGACATCAGGCCATCTCGGATTCCTTCTTTGCCAAAACACTGCTGAACAACTCTTCTTAAATGTGTTGGTTTCTTTCCATGTGTTATGATTTGATATGATTATTCTATGTGATTTGATATGATACTCTTAGATAGATCCACTTTGCTTTGTGCTTCCTAGATGTATGGGTTTAGATCTGACATATATGAAAGTGTTGAGTGCTAAACCTATTTTTCTGTTGCTAAGTGCTAACTTAACCTAGATCGAAGTGAATGATGCAGTGCTCTGTGCCATCTGCAAAGTGCCTTGAGGATTAAATACTGATGAATGATCTTTGCTAAAGTACTTTCTAAGAGTAAGAATCACAGATCTGTGTCCCAGCTAAGGTTGCAGACACCTGAGTCTTGCAACCACCCCTGCCTCTACCTCGGGTGAGACTTCATTTGCTTCGTAGGTGTTGCCGAAAGGGCCAGTAGTTAGGGTTTTGTTGGTGTGTTGTTGAAGCATTGAACCCTGGGTCTGCCCTTGTGCCAACAAATGGTTCCGTTGCTGGGACCTGAAACTGTGATTGCTGGGAACTGAGGAAGAAGAAACTTTGTGCAAAAGGAAGCTCCATGCGTAGATCTGTCGCCCTAGTGCACAACTTTTTACTCGACCTGTTAAGCTTTGTGCCAGGAATAAGGCTAGATCTGAAGAAAGGAAGATCAGATTTGAAGAAAAGAAGTGAGATCTGAATGCTCTGTGCTCTAAGAAAAGAAAAAGTAGAAATTTCTGAAAGAAAGAAGTCAGATCTGTAGAAAAGAGGTAAGATCTGTAATCTCTATGCTCTAATAAAGGTAAGAATAGTCAAAAGTTCTTAGATCTGGAAGCTTTGTGCTCTGTAGAAGTAAGATAAGTGATTTCTTTTGTTTCTAGAGCATGGATCTAGGTATGTTTGATAGATTCCGTCCTAGCTTAAAAACTAGGGCATTAATAAATGAAAGGAAGTTTGATATGAATAGATCTGATAAATATAATAATAGATATGTTATACCTATGTATCGAAAGAATGTCTGGACTAACAAGTAGATGTAGGATCCTAGAAAGAAATTTTTGCAGGCTAGCCACTATGATCCTAGTGCGCAGTGCAAGAAGAGTTGGGGATCATTGAAGAGAAAGAGAGGATTAACTCTTTGTTACAGTTGCAAAATACCATGACATCTTGCTAAAGAGTTCCCTGGGAGAAAACCTAGTTGTCTCTATTGCAAATCTTTGGACCACGACATATTGGATTTCCCTAGAATGATTGCTAAGTTGGAAAGGTTGAATCTAAATCAAGAAGACCAGAAGGCAGATCCAGAAAAGGTAGAAACCCAACAAGAATTAGAGAAAATATTAATACGGATAAAAGAAAACCTGAAGGAACATAAAGATGTCCGATTACCAGAGATATTCAAAGAAAAGGAGCAAGTCGAAGAAAGAATAGGGGACTTCGAAATTGACTGTATTATTAATGAAGAAACACAAGTGAACATTATGCCAGAAAGAACTTGGGAAGCTATAGGAAAGCTTGCCTTAATCTCTTCCCTAGGAGGAACAATTTTATTCAGTGGAAATCTAGTAAACCTATGTGGAAGGCTCGCCCGAATACCTATGATTATCAATGGAAATTCGACAGAGGAAGACTTTGAAATTATTAAATTTATTGAAGACAATGCCCCATTTACCATGCTCATAGGAAAACCTTGGATTGGTAGAGAACAAGCTAGACGAAAAGCGGAAGAAGAAGTTTTGGAACAGAAGAAGCAAGAGTTTAAAGACTTTATGAATAGAAGGGTCGTGCACTTGATTGAAGAACAAAAGAGATGGCCGCAGATATTTAATACTAGAAACCCTGATGTTGAGGCTAAGAGAACACTAGAGGATCCACAAAATATTGAGTTACCTATTTTCGATATAGAAGAAGTATTACCCAGAAACCCTAGGAAAGAATTTCAGCAACGCGAAGCAACTAAGACCACATAAGGTAAGCATCAGAATGATAAAAGCATTACTGAGATGAAGTTCACTGGGAAGAAGGATAGAAAGTTAAGAAAGAAAAGGGATAATACTGTAAGGTTACAAGAGGTTCTAGAGGATACTTCACAGAAAGAAAAATTGCAGAATTTGAGCTTCGCCGAGATATCATAACAACGACATAGATTACTTCGCAATGACGAAGCAATATAGCCACTGGGGCCGATATATCCATTCAAATTCCTCTTTGAATGGACAATAAATAAATAAAGGATCGTCATCCAACCGTCAAAAAATGCCATAACGGGTCACACAAGAGTTAATGAAGGATCATACCCATTGCAAGCAGACCGTTGCTAAGTTTCCCTACTTAGTCCATCGCGCCACGCATCGAGAATACTTTTTTCTAAGTGATAATTTGAGCACAAAGCCTGAGATTAATTGACCCTGAGATCATTGCCTTATCCCATATTATTCATTGTAGTCCCTGAATTCTTTTTGCACCCGAGCTAGCTGACCCAAGCTTGTATGTCGGACGAGCTTAGCACTGTTGAGAAAGAAGTTGAAGACGTTTTAATTGAATTAATGACTGAGAGAGTCATGTCGGAGCGAGGAGTGTCTATAGGTGTACATCCATCATCCTCGAGAGCATTTCTGGCTTCCCCCTCCACTGCTCGAGTAGGACCATCCCGAACGCCTTCAAAAAGACGATCTAAGCTCGAAAATGACTTCGACGTTGTGAAGATGATCCCAAGTATCTTTCCTAGATATATCCCACCACTAAGAAACACAGTGAATCGAGACACTATATCTAGAGACTTCAACTATGCTTTGGTCACTGCGTACGTCCTGAAAGGGGTGTGCGCAGTTCGTGATGACCAGGATAAGTTCACAATGATGGAATTTAGTGATTTTATCCTTGGAGATCGCAGATTTTACAGTATGCTAGCCCTAGACAAGTACTTAACTATCATAAAAGGGAGGAACCCGAATATTGTCCCTCAGCAATGGACCCATGACCTCACACAATCAACCCTCCTCAATGTAATGAAGATTTCGCATTTTAGGAGGCATCATGAAGTGAATGCATGCGTCAGATTGTTGCTGTCCTATTACCACGAAGGATACTTATGGTTGGATCACCGCATCACGGTGGATCTGATTCTGATCAATCGGATCACATGGATAAGCATGCAAGGTCCTGACCCACAAGACTTTTACCCTGGAAAGACCGCAGATCGCGCTCTCGTCCAGCAAATAAAAGACACATATGGCGATGTAGAGAAGGGAACGTGAGGCTACAAGGTAGATTCCATCGAGAATGCATCAGTGTGCCTCAGTTTCCAGATGATTGTAGGGAAGTTATTCCGCAAGAACAGACCCACACAGGTGACTAGATTTGTAGTTGACCTTGTAGGGAAGTGTGCGGAGGGACTACAAATGAACTGGGTGAAGTACCTTGTGAATCAACTCGAGCTTGACTACAGAGAATCAGAAGACCAAGGGTATGAGTTCCACTTTAGTTGGTTGCTCATACTCATCACTTTCATCACTTGGGAGCTACCAGAAGGTGTCACTTTTCTGGAGATCAAACTCTTCAAACCACTGGCCATGAAGTTCTGTACGCTGTGGTACTCCAACGACATGAACAAGCAATGGCAGTCCAATGCCGTCTTCCATGGTTATTACAACCAATTAAAGAATCCAATCTAGTCTACAGCATGCCTTACACCAAACACACTTCATAGGTTTAGACCTTTGATCAAATTCAACGCGGACCGCCACTTCACCTATATCAAAGCGTGCGCAAATGAGCACAAACAACAACTCCAATCATACTACAAGTTGACAGAAGAAGACTTGGAGCATATTACCAAGGAATGATCGGTGGATCTCCTTGTTCTAGTGGACCCCACATAAATATCTGACGTGGAAAGCCCTAAAGCTATACTGGATACACCTGGACTGAGAAAGACTAAGAAGGATGATGAAGTTCAAGATATCCATAGTACACCCATGAAGACTACTTCGATCTCACCTGTGAGGTTATGGTGAAGAACTAGGTGGCACAGAGGTTGAGAAAAACAAAGGCGAGGTTACTCCACCTAGAGAGGAGGAGGATCCCTCTAAGAAAAGGAAGGTTACCCCACCAAAGCCCTCATCCCGGAAGAAAACTAAGGCCACCCGGACTACATTTAAGACTAACCTCACATAGGATGACTTCGACTTATTGATCGTTGCACTGAATGATGCCTCACTAGAGATCGCAGAAAGGCAAGAAGTGAACCAGGAGGAGATATTCAAATGAATCAAAGGTGAACTTCAAGAAGTGTATAGGCACTCCAGTCCAACTAAGCCATTTCTACTATGCCCTTGACGATGGGAACAACAGGAACAAGCGATGAGCCCACTCAATTACACCAGATCGCCGATAAAGTCGAAGCTCGCCTTTGACAAGATCAAGAAGACACAATGCAAGCCACCGAGGCTTTGGCACAAGTATAGGGAAAACTTATAGTACAACAAAGGAAGGAAGAACATGAACATATTTCCTTACAAGAAAAGTGGGAGGAGGAGAAACAACAGTTACAACAGAGCAAGGACCATTTCTAGAGAAGAAACTTGACGTGAAGGAACGAGTTCACAAAGCACTTCGATCTGTGATGATCATTGAAGTGAACATTGAAGAACGTGTCCCACAGTAGGTGACACAACTTGAAGAAGTAATCCAACAAATTCAACAACGCATCCCAGATCTGGAGCTTTGTACTGTGCCTGAGACTCCCCAAGAAGTCAGAGATCTAAGGGAGGCAACTGCCCGTAGCACAGTTGACAGGTTAAAAACCTTGGCTTTGGAATGTAAGTAGTTGAGCGCTAGAAGCTCCCAAACTTATGAGAACCTCACAGAGAACCCATAATTGTAGACCTTAGAGGTGTATCTCCAAGAAGCAAAGCAGCATGCAGATACACTATAGGCATAGTTGAAGGCCTTGACACCAGTCGAAAGAATGAAGTGATTTCCAGAACAACGCACCGCCCAACAACAGGTACACATGATGCAAATTAAAGTGATGGAAGTCTCTCAATGACTTCAACCCCTCCAAGAGAAAGCATGCCAACTATTCACTGAAGTTGAGAGCCAGGTAGCCGAGCTTGAACAGGTTGTCATCACCATAGAGCAGCGCATGGAAGGACCAGTAAACGACGTAGTGATCCAAGAGTTCACTGAGAAAGAGGTTGTCGCACTGTAGCAGGTCGAAGTAGCTCGGGCCAAGCTCAAGACATTCGAAGTGGAGTTGGTCAGACCAGAGTGACTCAAAACAAGCCACAAGTGAGTGTTGGGGGCCTGTTGGCCCTTGACCAAGTTTTGTAGAACACTTGGTCATATTTGACCATTTTTGGACTTCGACAGTCTATCGAAGATGGAGTGCCAGGCGAAGCAGAGATCACGGGATCTTGACCCACTTTTGGGACCCTTTTTAGGGTTTTGGGTTAATGTAATGGGAAAGGGATGTCGGCCCATGGGTTTACGCATGTTTTAGGCCTATTTTGTAAAGTATAAGTAGCTAAGAAATGTAAGAGAGAGGAGGAATATAAGCTAAGTGCTAGTAAAGGCTTTGTGTATATTATGTGACCGACTTGCAGAGCCGAGTGCAAGTGATGTAAGTTATAAGTGCACATATTGTAAGAAGGCTCTGTGCTAGATCTACCCAGGGAAGGAGGATCCAACAAGGTGCATGCAGATCTCCTGTCCTATGTGGAGTACAAGTATGATCTATGTGCTTTAACCTAATTGACCAAAGCCAATAAATAAGAAGAAGACTTTGTGGACATATCCCCAGGGTGGGGTGAACCATGGTAACTCTGTGTGTTATTCTTGGTGCTTCGACCTAATGTGTTGGTTTCTTTCCATGTGTTATGATTTGATATGATTATTCTATGTGATTTGCTATGATACTCTTAGATATATCCACTTTGATTTATGCTTCTTAGATGTATGGGTGTATATCTAACATATATGAAAGTGTTGAGTGCTAAACCTATTTTGCTGTTGCTAAGTGCTAACTTAACCTAGATCGAAGTGAATGCTGCGATGCTCTGTGCCATCTGCGGAGTGCCTTGAGGGTTAAACACTGATGAGCGATATTTTCTAAAGTACTTGCTAAGAGTAAGAATCAAAGATCTATGTCCCAACTAAGGTTGCAGACATCTGAGTCTTGCAACTACCCCTGCCTCTACCTCGGGTGAGACTTCATCTGCTTCACAGGTGTTTTCGAAAGGGTCGATAGTTAGGGTTTTGTTGGTGCACTGTTGAAGCGTTGAACCCTAGGTCTGCCCCTGTGCCAACAATTCCTGTGACCTTTTCATCCTCTCGAACGGTGACAACAACTTCAATTGTGCTTGCACTGTTGCTGCCTGTTGCTTTGCCTCCTGGAGCTGTGACTCCAATGTCCTTAGTTCAGGGTCCTTTGCAAGGCACTCGTAGGTCTGCACACTTCAACTGCTTAATTTATTTCATTCTAAGGCCAATGCCTTGATACTTTCTACTGTTCTCTGAGCAGTTTCTTCCCTCTGATCTCACACTTCCTGTGGAGTGCTTAGCACAGCTTGTAGTTCCAATTCTGCCACTCTTGCTTGAAGCTGCTGAATAGATTCAACGAGCTTCTCCACTTGACTCTCCACTGTGTATTATTTTATCTGTGCAAGGCTCAGCATGGAGCGAAGTGGTCTGGTGACTACCTCCTTAACTCCCATATGATCTATGAGCAACTGTTCTTTTTCCTTCAGGATTTGAGCTTTATCCTTTGCAAACTTCACCTGGAGGTCATCTTTCTCTTGCTGTGCAATCCAAAATTGCTATAAGGATTCTTATTTTACTTGCTTTAATGCCTTTGTGGCCTACTCCTTTTCCTCCTGGACCCGATGAAGGCGAGCCTCGGTCGAGTCTGCTAATATGCGTAGCTGGGCAGGCTCATCTCCTAATTCTAATGACAATGACTTAGTAGACACTGCGCAGTTCGAATAAAGATTCTGTTGTACCCCTTTGAGCTTCGCCTCGATCCTGTCAAACATTGTCTCCTATTTGGCTTTGCTTTGCTGCAAAATTTCCTCTGAGGTATCTGATATAGCAGTGATGATGAGGTCAATATAATCCACCATGAGCACAGTGTGGAATGAAGGTTTATTGGCTTTTGATTTCTTTTGCGATGAAGGTTTCGTTGGGGAACCCTTTATTTTCTTGGATGTTTTTTCTTCTGGAAGGGGATCTTTAGGCAATGTTACTTTGCCCTGTTTCTTCTTGTCTTATCCCTCTTCATCCTCTTCTTTGTCTACTTCATCACCTCCTCCTCCTTCAGGTGGATCTGTTGTAGTTTCCTTTGATGTGCTTCTTAATTCCTATACCTCTTCCTTCTTTTTCTTCTTGCTGCTGTTGGGTGCATCATATTCTTCGTGAGTGACTACAGGACTTTCGATGAGGTCAGGGTCAAAAAATTCTATCTGTTCGACTGGTATGAGGAATTCTGCAGGCCATTCCTTTGTTATTTCCTCTATATCTTCCTTGGTGATTTTGTAATAGGAATGGAGATATTCTTTGTGTTTGTCTTCACGTGCATTGATATAGATGAAGTGCCTGTCTATGCGGAACTTTGCAATTTACCTAAACCTATGAAGTGTGTTCGACGTCATGTGAGGGAAGGATTCAATGGACATATTCAGCTGCAGATAATAGGTGTGGAACACCGTGTTTGACTACCATTGTTTTTCCATGTCGCTCGAATACCATAGCGTAGTGAAATTCAAAGTTAGTGGTTCAGACGACTCAATTTCAGGGAAGGTCGCTCCTTCTGGCATCTCCCAAGAAATGAAAGCAATGAGAATAATCAACCAACTAAAATAGAACTCGTATCTGATCTTGATCTTCATGACAGTCTTTCTCTAACTGGTTGATGAGGTATCTCACCCAGTTCATTTGCAACCCTTCAATGCATTTTCCTTCGAGGTCGACGACAAACCCCGTGACCTACGTTGGCCTATTCTTCCTGATGATCTTACCAATGATCAAATGGAAATCTAAGCACACTGCTCCATTTTGGATGGAGGCTACCTTATAGCCCCGCTTCCAATTCTCCACATCGCCATAGGTGTTTTTTATTGTCTATGCCAGGGTGTGATCTGCAATGTTCCCTGGGTAAAATTCCTAGGGATCTGGTCCTTGCATGCTCAATCCGGTGACCCGGTGGATCAACGTCGGATCTACTATTATGCACCTATACAGCCATAAGTAACCTCCATGGAAGCACGAAAATAGGAGTTTAACACACACATTAACCTCCTGATGTTTTCCGAAGTGTGGTAACTTCATTACATTGAGGAAGGTTGATCTTATGATGTCTGTGGTCCACGACTGGGGGATTATCTTTGAATTCTTCCCCCATTGTTTTGGTCAAATACTTGTGTGGTGTGAGAATTCCATAGTTTTTGCAATCTCCCAAGTTGAAGTCATTGATATTAAGTGTTATAATCCTCTCCAACTGTAGTCCTACTATGCGTATCCCCTTCGGGAGGTACATAGTGATCACTATGTAGTTGAAGTCCCTTAGGACGCTGTCACGACTCACCATGCCAGCCAGAGGCAGGATGTAGTCAGGAAGGATTGATTAGATGAGCTTCTCATTCTCCAAGTCATCACAATGCTTGGTTCTTTTCTCTGTCGCAGTTCGGGAGGGCCCAGATCGATGTCCATTCGATGGGGATTCTTGCACTCCTCTTGTCAATGAAGCTTTTGCTCCTGCAGACATGACCTTCTCAACCATGAGGTCTATGAGAATCTCTTTGAAAAAAATTTCTACTGTACTAAAGTCACCTGACATACATGCTTGAGATATGATATCTTAGGTCGGTGAGTAGATAATCACGGTAGTAGAATGGATGTCGAGGTCTCAATAAGCACTACGTGGTAATAGTCAGCTCTTTGTGGGTTTAATAATCACAATTGGAAATTTTTTCCACAGTAAGACATTCGACGAGTTAAATATATAACATCGTAATAGGTTCTTCCAATGGGTAGGAACGCCTCAATCAATGCAATTCCATCCGTTATGGCACGGTCCCAACGGTCCAATGGTGAATGTTTCATAAATAACTACATTTATAGCCATTTTGGAGCATCATTATAATGGTTGGGATTCCTCCAACTATCATATTTCTTCACCGTGGTGAAGTGCCAGTCGGTGCTGTTCTATTATTTTGGCAAGGTTCAAGTTCTACAAGTCTTCCTTCTGCGAAGTCCTCTCTGGAATCTCTTGTAGTTTTTCTAGCTTTGCTTTCTTCTTATTGAGCTTTCTAGCTTTCTTTCCTGTGATCTACGTCTCTGGATTCCTCTTTCCATTCTTTTTCTTATCTCCTCTTGGCATAGTAACTTCGCACAATTGAGGGTATTTCATAGGGTTCGGGGGTAATACTTCTTATCTTACTGTTTCTGGAGTAGATGCTCTACTCTCCTGTATGGATAAGTTCTTTAAGTCTTCTTGCGTTCTTTCAACTTCGACAACTAGGTCTCTAGCCCTCAGTTGCTTCGACTTGTCCTCCTGTTCTTCTAGTAAGCGCGCTATTCTATGAGCCATGAAATCCATTAATTCTTGCTTTTTCTGTTCTAGAGCTTCCTCTTCTTCTTTCCTTCGGATCTGATCTTTCTCAATCCAAGTCCTTCCTAACAAAAGTGCAAGGGGTCGCTGTTCTCAACAAACTTAATGACCTCAAATTCTTCTTCTGTCGATGCTCCATGAGAAATCATAGGTACATGGGTAAGTCTTCCACATAGAGTTATAATTTTTCCTTTAAACAATCCTATTCCTCCCAGTGAAGGAACCATAGGAGGATTTCCTAAGATTTCCCAAGTACTTTTTGTCATAATGTTCACCTGTGTTTTTGCATCCAATACACAGTCTATGTCCAAGTCTCCTATTATTGCTTATATGCACTCTTTCTCTTTTAAGATATTTGATAAAAATGATATCTCTGTGATCATTCAATGTTTTTTTCATCTGCAATAATATAGCCTTTGATTATTTATAGTTCTTTAGTATATTCTTAGTCTATTGACCTTCCTCAGGTTTTTCTTGTCTCATGTTCATCTTCTCAACTTTAGCAATCATTCTAGGGAAATCAAAAACTTCATGTCCAATAGCTTTACAACAAAGGAAAATAGGACCTCTACCAGGGCATTCCTTAGCAAGATGTCTTGGTCTTCTACAACTATAACAAAGAGTCAATCCTGTCTTTCTCTTAAATGATCCCCAACCTTTCCTCTACTGCACAATGGGATCACAGTGATGGACCTGCAAAAAATTCTTTCTAGGATCTTGCATCCACTTGCTAGTTCAATAATTATTTCTATGCATATGAATAACATATCTTTCACTATTTCTATCAGATCTATTCATATCATATCTTTTTTCTTTGAGTTGTGCCCTAGTTTTCAGAATAGGACCAAATCTATTAAACATACCTAGATCCATTCTTTCGAAGATTTTTTTTTCACTTATCTTACCTTTATCAAAGCACAAAGATTTAAGATCTTACCTCTTTTCTTCAGATCGACCTTCTCTTCTTAGCATAGAGATTCACATGTCAAGTAGAATACCACGCACTACAAAAACATATATACGCAGAAATCTTTCTCTTTTCTTCAGTTCCCAACAATGAAAGTTTCAGTTCCTGGCAAAAGAACCGTTTGCTGGCACAGGGGAAGACCCAGGGTTCAACGCAACAACAATGCACCAATAAAACCCTAACTACCAGCTTTTTTGGGAACACCTACGAAGCAGATGAAGTCTCACCCGAGGTAGAGGCAGGGGGGTTGCAGGACTCAAGTGTCTACAACCTAGATGGGACACATATCTGTGAATACAATACTTAATAGAGCACTTAGTAGTTAACATTCATTAGCATTTAACCCTTATTCACATCGCTGCTAAAAACCTAATTATAGAACAATGCAGTATTCAACAAGATCTAACACACCCAAGCACTTAGCACATAGAAATAGAGAATATCTAACATTAATTCAAGTTACTAAACAATAAGATACTATATCATATGCATATAACATACATAATTATGACAACACTAAGCATAAATCACATCAATCACACAAAGCAACCATAACACAGGATATACGTGGTTCACCCCCAGCGTGGGGCTACGTCCACCAACTCTTCATCTTATTTATTATCTTCTGTAAATCTCCTTACATGCATAGAGCCTCAAAACCAACTTCACATAGGAAAATATATCTGCATGCACCTCGCCAAATCCTCCTTCCCCGAGCTTGGCACAACACAAAGCCTTTCTTACAATCACTTGCACTTAGCCCTGCAAGTTCTCAATACATAATGTGTTAGAATATGATGGATGTGCTAGTTTTACCATAAACAATATTTCTATTGTCACCCAACCATAGGCTGAAGCCACCCTCCGAGCACCTTAACCTTGACAAAGAATCACTCTAGAAGAAAACCCTAGGCTACATAGCCAAACAAAGGGTGGCACACCTTTCTCCAAGGATAGTGCACCAAACAAGAGCTGATCAGATAGTCCAAACCATAACCAAGAGACAGTCCAAGCCAAAACGTAATCTGCTAGTTGCAACAACTACAATGATAGCTCTCCTCCAGACTTGCACACAAAACTGGCCAATTGCAATGTGCACAAGTGAACTCTGCAGTTCTGAGAATGCCTGCTAGAATGGAGACTGGCCTCCTGTATTTATACTAATTCTGGTTAACTGCCTGGGTTGACTTTTCATTCCGAGTACCTATTTACTTAGTATATATTATTTCTACTGGCCGAATTGTTCTCTTGGAGGACAATAATCTAATACAAATTATCCTCTTGAGCCGACTTGTCTTCTAGGGTTATTAGCCAACTCATTAGGGTTTCTTCTTGCTTCCCAAAATATTCTATTCTCATTAGGTTTACACCTGGAGATAAATACCTCCCGCAACTACCACAATATCGACACTCCCTCCTAGCTAGGGAGGTATTGAAGACAATGGTCTTGAGCAAAAACATACCATTGAATCAGTAGCATCATCATAGTCGTACAAACTATCTCAAGATTAGATCATGAACACCATCATCACTATCAATATCATCAACTGCATCATCTATCGAAACCATAATCCATCTGAGTAATAAAACATGATGCTGGATAAGTCACTCACTCCATAGAGTGACACAAGAATCATTCTTCTAATCCAGACACATTTCCTAGAAGAATAAATGTCCTGAATAATTTTTCGTTTGGGAAATCTTTTTCCACTGATCATCCATCTAGCTGATAATCATTTCTAACACTATTGATAGTCTTCAAGGAAATAAGAACAATATCATTCAATAGAACACACCTGTGTTTATCCATAGTATTACACAACTACGATCTAGTGGTACACTACCACACCAAGTAGCACACAGGTGTTATAACCCTAAATTGCACCACACATGCTTACCTGGCATCAGGCCAATTCATATCCCTTCATTGCCAAGTCATCTACTGAGAAACCTATTTGAAAATCCTCTCAGGTAAAACCACACGCACCCTAACCCACTACTGCACGCGTTGGAATGCTAGCAGGCCTACTACAACCCGCATTTATCTAACAAAGCACAAAAATAGGAAAGTTGCCGATGGGACAAAAAGCTATGGGTCAGTTAAATGAAACTCCCAGCCATGCATGGCCGAGAGTTCATCCAAAACCCTAGCTCCTTCTAGCCTATAAAAGAAGGGGTAGGGGCACCATTTGGAGGAGGAAAATTATAGCGAAGAAACTCTACCCATTTGCCAAATCCTTTTGTCCCAACCCTTTAGCCTTTCCTCAAGCCTAAGGAGAATTAACGCAAAGCAGTTGGAGGACAAAGAAGAGGAGGAGCCCAGGATCAGGATCAAGGAGCGGTGGCCGGTCTCGACTTTGATCGTAAGTTGATTCATTTTGAAAATAATAAAAGAATACTTTTCCCGTCCCAATGCATGAGTTATCTATGATTTGTGTAATTTATGCTTAATGTCTAACCCTCAAGTAGAAAAATAACATGCATGCGTAGTGTTTTGTCTTGATTGTAGGTTAACTTTGGAAGGAGTAGTGCAAGGAAGTGGACAAAGAGCAACGGAGGATATACACCAAACATCAGTGAAAAAGGTTAGTAATTCCTTTCCATGCATGTGTATTGAAAGAGGGGTTTAAGTTTTGGGTGGTAGGTTAAAAGGTCATTTCTTTAAGGTCAAAATCTGCATGCAAATCAGACCCTAGTTTGCTAGTCCGTAGGGTATTATTTCCCAACAACAGAATTGGCGACTCCACTGGGGAACATACTCTTTAGGGTTTCCGGATTTAGTTGAGGTTTTTGGGTAGTTTAAAGGATTATATTTTCTGTTTCTTTGTTTGTCTGTTTTCTGTTAGGTCAGAGCTAGCAGGGAACCTGGTTCTTTATACCAGTTTTTCCTTGACTGTTGCTTGACGATAATTATTGGGACACACAGAGGTACACGCAGCCTGCATAAGGCCTGCACGCGTGTAACCCGCGCCCTAACCTTCTACATCCCGTGTGTGAACACTAGCTGTAGAGGTTTCAGTAGCATGTAGGAGTTAGAAAGCTTGAGAGGCGGTCCTCCTCTTCCCTGTCAGAATTGTACATTCTCAGGGGGCTTTCTGGATCCTGTCTGAGTCTTGCTGGTTCACAGTCTTGTCTCAGTTTGCTTTATTGCATTTTGTTACTCTTTGCAATTATTTTTCTTTTTTGTTAAGAAGAAGCATCCAAGCCTTCAAGAGACCCTAGTTATCAATACCAGAGGCCTTTTCCAGGTCTGGGCTGCCTGTGTTTAGTTTTGTCTTAGAGTTTATACATACACGCGGCCTGTGCAAGTGCAGCCCGCAGGTACCCGCGCTCTGTTGTAGCTCAGCACGCGTTTGCACGCGTGCTGTTTCAGTGACAGTAGCAGGCTTGAAAGGTTGATTTTTAATCAGGGTGGGGAAGTCATCCCTGCCTGTGGTGAGAAGTATTCCTCTCAGGGGTTTGCGTCTAGGGTGGCACAGTCAGTAGGTTAGGGCCTCTTACCCTTAGCCTGTTTTTTCTTAGTTGATGTTTGATAGAAAAGATAAAAAAGAAAAGATTTTGTTTTATGGTTTTTAGACAAGCGTAAGAGTCAGTGCGTCCTTGATTTCCATTGGGGGTCTTTGCTTTGATTCTTTGCGATCTGCGCTTTAAGCCAGAATTTTGTTTTGTTTTCTTGGTTTGGTGCTTGTCGACATTTTCCCTTTGTTGCTTTATTTAGCACTTAAATAAAAAAAATATATCTCTTTTTCATTTTCTTCTTTGTTTGAAGATTGTGTTTATGTGTCAATAGCTAGGAAGAAGTCTTTTGTTCATAAGCTTTTGCAGTGCTTCCATTTTTGAGTTGCACTTGCACCGGTAAGTTGCTCTAGTGTTGGTTGTTGTAACTGTTCTTCCAACTAGTTTAGTGTTTGCTTGACTTATCTCTTAGGGGCTTCTTTTTTAGTGTGTGTTATTGTTTGAACATGTAGAATACCTTAGCATGTCTTGGGTATTCTCACATAGTGGAGGATCCCGAGCTCCGCCGGTCACGAAGGCTCCTGGGTCTACCGCCGGTTATACTGGAGCCACCCCCGCCACTGTTGAGGCGGAAGCTAGACCAACAAGGGTCTTTCGAAGCAACCGGGTTACAAACCATTGAGCCCGAACAACTCTCAGATGAATCAACCGCCAATATTGGTTCGGTTGAAACCCCAACCACTGATACTTGGCCGTCGGTCACTGTACCAATCCAATTTTACGAACGCCTGTTAGTGCCTCACATATTTATGGAACCAAACGCTGTTACTTCCTCTGGGAATTCTTCCATTCCCACCACCGTTTCTACCATAGGAGAAGCATCTCCTAACTTGCCGTCGTCGGTCCGGGCCACCACGGTCTTGGCCACAACTATGTCGCACAGTGGACCGACCCCATCTATCGCGGCGACCACAAACCCTTTCAAACCTAGTGCGACAGGCTCTCCGTTTTCATACGGTATGCCTAGTTCAGGTACAAGTCCTGCACTCACTCACTCCACTTTACAGACTTTGGGTCTGGGGGCAGGGATCTCTAACGCTCCTCTACAAGGTCAAATTGGGGGCATTCCTGTCCCTTTTAATGTTTTTCCTTACGCTGGAGGTCATATCCCTCCTTCGTCCCCTTCGCTTGGTGGTCTACATCAGCAGTCCACTGGGCAGCCTGCACACACGGGTTTATTTGGAGCCGGGAGTCAAGGAACACCTGCGCAAACACTGCCGGTAGGTTCGTAACCATTTGTTTGGAACATGACATTTGGTAACAATACTTTCACATCCACTGCTTTCCCATCTGGGGGCACTCCCATCTTTGGACAGTTTACTTTGACGCAGGGTACTATTCCTGCACCGAGGGCACATATAGCAGGACCTTGGAACTCAGGACAAGGATCCATTCCTTCCTCTAGAATGTCATTCTAGGGTAATTCTTTCCACAGTCAATGGAACCTTGGACAGATTTCTATGCCTCTCCCATCAAGACCGGCATGGGGTAATCCTTCCCAAAGTCCGTCAAACACGATGAATTCCCAACATCCTATGTCCTTTATGGGGAATCAACCAATGATGTCTCCACAGATGCAAAACCCTTACACCATCCAGGGCCATGGTTTCTACCAGAATCTCGGCCAACAACCAAACTTTTCTTGGCAACCTGGTGCCAGTCAAACTCCAGGACCCTTTTTCCCAGGCTATCAGTAGCAACCCAAACTACCATTCCTGGCGACGTTACACTTGCCAGATTTGACAAGGTTGTTAAATGATCCTATTTTTCACGATCCCCGTTGGCCTCCTATGCCAACAAAGTTGCCTTCGGACATTCCAAAGTTCGAGGCCAAGCCTAACGAAGATCTAGGTGATCACGTGACTACCTTCCATCTTTGGTGTTCATCTAACTCATTGAAAGATGACTCCGTCCAGTTGCGATTGTTTCAACGCACTCTCATCGGGAGTGCCGTGAAATGGTACATCGAGCTTGATCGCTCAAGATATTCTTCTTTTGGCGAACTGGCGATGGCCTTCCTTAACCATTTCCAGTTACCTGTGAGATACGACGCTGGCACAGAGCTGCTTGCCAATTTCGAATAGACGACAACGAACCATATCTCTGATCATATCCGAGAGTGGAGACGCCGAAAGAGTCTCATCAAAGTACCAGTTCCACCAACATTCCTGCTTGAGTGGTTCCTTAAGTCTTTAGTCCCTCAATTATCTAAAGACATCGCGACTTCAGGAGTTTTCTCCGAAGAAGATGCCATCATGAGGGCTCAACAGTTTGAGCTCATCTATTCTCAGTCTGGTTTATTATACAACATCCTGCCGGATGCACCATGATCGATACTGGATAAAACTAGACAGAGAGCCGGACCACATGTCGATTGTATCGTTGGTTCGGCACAAACCAAGCCCATTGAGCAATTGACAAAAAAATTGCAACAGTTATCTATACAACACTCAACGGCCAGCCAGACTACTGCTTTGATTGCTCCTCCTACCCAAACGTCGGAAGTACACTCCGTGTAGACGACTAACCCAAAGGCCACCCAGCAACCCGAAGGGAAGAAAAAACAACGAAAGAAGGGTAAGGGTGAGAAAAAACCCACTGATAATGCTGGCAAGGGAACCACGGAAAAACGAAAGGTGAGGTATCTGTGCAACTTGTGTGCGGAAGACCACCCGACCCATCTATGTCCTCGACTTGCAGAGGCCCAAAAGTTTGTCACACAGCAACAACAAGCCGTGTTGACTAATCCCTTTCAGCATGGGAAAAATTTAACTCAAGCCTCTACAAGTGACGAAGGGGGCAGCCAGGAAACCTGCCCTCCTCCAAACAACTCCTCATCCGCGAACGTATATATGGTTAGGGGTGATGCTTTAATAACGACTAGAGCACACGACTATAGTAAACCAAGCACCTCTGAGAAGGGTAAAGAAGCCGAGATCCCATCTCTTCCTCTACAGATCGAGAAGACGTTGGGTGAAACAATGACACACATTCCAAAGGGTGCATTTAAGAAATCTTCTCACAACCCAAACGCAAGGGCCGCCCATAATTACTCTGTGGTGGAAGATTTATCACAAACCCCTTGTGCAATGTCTGCTTTGGAGGTCCTCCAAAGTTTCCCTACTCAGAGGAAAGCCTTGTTGAATGATTTAGGCTCTACTGAGACTTGTAACCCGGGTATCATCATGTTAGATACGACCGACTTAAAACCTTGTCTGCCTTACCACATTGCATTTCTGATAGTAGTGGCTCATCCCATGAAAACTTTTACACAGAATATATTTCACACGGTGGTCGACGAGGGCACTTCGACTTGCGTTATGCCGTTAGCATGTTGGAAATCCATTGGTCAACCCGCTTTGTCTCCATCACCTACTCTCCTCACTGCGTTTGACGATCATTCTTTACGACCACATGGCATTGTTCCTTCTTTCCCCGTGCAGTTAGGAGGAAAGACCATGTGCATTGAATTAGAGGTAGTCGATGCCCCCCTCGACTATAATCTCTTGTTAGGTCAAAGTTGGACTTATGCTATGCAAGTTGTGGTTGCTACAGTTTTCCGCGTCTTGTTGTTTCCACACGAAGGCCGGATAGTGACCATCGATCAATTGTCCTTCTCTAGACCTGACCCAACTTTGGGGGCATCCACGGTTCCCATGATAGATAATCCTCAACCCGGTGTCGTTAATGTGGGAGTTGGTTTGTGCCCATCCTTGATGGGTACCTTCGATTACCCACCTCCTCATAACGATGTCAAGTTCATATCGAATCACCACAAGGCTGAGATTTTTCACGTTTCGTCGTTCCGCACGACTTACTTTGAGGATCCGTGGATTCTTCCTTCCCCATTAGCCACGATGGATGAGACAGGGCACTCCGGCATGTCCATGCCCTTGTCGGTCGCTGAAGTAGCGTACTCTTTAGTCCAGCAAGCTTCAACTAACCCTGATCCGACTCCCGCACAAGAGTTGGATCCACTTCCAGAGCCTATTCGGGCTCAGGGTTCTCTTGCTACCACCGATTCATTAGACTTAGTCTTGCCTTCCGAAGAAGTAGTAATTGAAGCAATGACTAGTCCAGACAAACCTTGGGATGATCTGCATCACAGATCATATTTCCTCCTAGAGTTACGCCGAATCGAGGCAGGAGAATTCTCTATCACCATGATGGGAGATCAGTCGTGTCCTATTAACCTCTTAGCTACACAGGAAATTTATTCCGAGGGGAATATGGTGACTATCACTGAAACTATACCTATCAACATCTCCCGAAACCCTGGTGTCATGGAGAATGTCTTCGTCGGAGCAGATTTCTCCCCTGAGGAGATTCAAATTTATACAGATCTTTTCAAAGAATTCCACGACATTTTTGCCTGGTCTTATGAGGAAATGCCAGGTATCGATCCGAAAATAGTTGAACATGAAATCACAACGTATCCTGATGCTAAGCCTGTTCGACAAAAACTTCATCCAGTTAATCCCAAGAAAACAGTAGCCATCAAGAGTGAGGTTGAGAAATTGCTCAAGGCAGGGTTCATTTACCCTATCCATTTGACTCAATGGGTGTCAAACCCCGTGCCGGTCAATAAAAAACAAGGCACGATTAATGTATGTACCGATTTCCGTGATTTGAACAAGGCATGTCCAAAAGATAATTATCCCACCCCATTCATCGACCAGATCATTGATGAATGTGCCAGTTGTGAAGCCTTTTCGTTCATGGATGGTTTTTCGGGCTATAATCAAATTCAAATCAAACCCGAAGACCAACACAAATCAACATTTATTTGTCCGTGGGGTACATTCGCCTATCGTAAGATGCCTTTTGGCCTTAAGAACGTTGGATCCACTTTCCAGCGGGCCATGTATTTTGCGTTTCACGACCTCAAACATATAGTCGAGGCTTATCTGGATGATCTAGCATCACGTTCTCGCAAGCGAAAGGATCATCCTACGCACCTCCGACTAATCTTCGAACGCTGTCGCTACTTCAGTATTCGCTTGAATCCCAACAAGTGAAGCTTTTGCATCACGTCAGGATGTTTGTTAGGTTTCATAGTGTCAACCACGGGGATCATGGTGGATCCTCTTAAGGTGGAGGCAATAATCCAGTTGCCCCCCCCACGCACAATCTTACAACTTCAAAGTCTTTAAGGCAAGGCGAACCTCTTACGATGCTTCATCACCAACTATGCCGAAATCACTAAGGGATTTATGCGTTTACTGAAGAAAGATGTTCCCTTTTTCTGGGAAAAATCCGCTCAACGCTCTTTCGATGCATTGAAACACGCCCTCACAAATGCAGCTCTGCTATGACCACCTAATTATAACAAGGATTTCCTATTATATCTGGCTACCGCAGAGTCAACCATAGGCATGATTTTAGTTCAGGAAGATGATTCGTTTTCAGAGTATGTGATCTATTACCTGAGCCGATGCCTCGTAGGACCGAAACTTAATTATTCCCATCTCGAAAAACTTGCGTTGGCAATAGTTCATGCTATTCAACGGTTCCGTCACTATGTTCTGTTTCGCAAGACCACCGTCGTTGCTGTCGTGAATCCATTCCAGTACATGTTGACACAACGAGTTATCGATGGAAAAATCAGTAGATGGATGGTAGTCCTCCAAGAATTTGACTTAGACTTCATTTCAGCAAAGTCCAAGAAGTCACTGGTTTTCGTAGAACTTATTTCGGAGCTTCCGGTTGAGTCATGTGACGTTGTGCCTGAGGAATCACCTATCCGGGGGGATATGTTTTTGATTGAATCATCAGACCCCTGGTACAGAGATATAATGATCTATCTCTAGACTTTGAAGTGCCCCACCTCTGCTTCTCGTGACGAGCGTCGGCGGATACGCCATCAGGCTAAGAATTATCTCATACTCAATGATACGTTGTATCAGAGAGGTGTAGACTGCATCTTGCGTTGATGTCTCACTCATGAGGAGGCCGTCATAGTGCTCAACGATTGTCATATAGGAGCCTGTGGCAGTCACTTATCTGGGTTGGCAACAATCCAAAAGATTTTACGAGCAGGTTACTTCTGGCCCACACTTATCAAAGATTGTATCGAGTCGGTCAAGAAGTGCCATCCGTGCCAAATCTTCTCTCGAAAGATGAGGGCACATCTAGCTCCTATGTTTCCTGTCATCACAGTTGGTCCCTTCACTAAGTGGGGGATTGATTACACTACATGCAACCCCTCGTCAGCAAGGGGGCACCGCTATATCATCGTAGCTGTCGACTACTTCACTAAGTGGGTCGAAGCTATGCCAATGTTTAAAGATGATGGAGAGACTGCAACTCTCTTCTTATTCAACCAGATTATAGCACGGTTCGGCGTCCCGAGAGAGATTGTCACTGACCATGGCAGTCACTTTCAGAACCAAATGATGATTGAGTTAACATCAAATATTGGGTTACAGAAATAACATTCCTCACCTTACTACCCCCAAGCCAATGGGCAGGTGGAAGCTGTAAACAAAACCCTTAAAACTATTCTACAACGAACTATCAACTCAGCCAAGTCAAATTGGCATTTGATGTTATACTCGACATTATGGGCTTACCGAACATCCGTTAAGACTGCAACCGGTTTCTCACCTTTCCAACTCGTTTACGGGCTGGAGGCAGTCTTGCCCATTGAATGTCAAATCCCATCTCTGAAATTGGTAGTACAGTTATTTCCAGACACTTCTCCACTTGAAGAGCGGTTAGTATACCTTGAGCAGCTTGATGAGCAGCGTCGCGATGCGGCCCTGGCCAACGAGGCTCATAAACATAAGTTCAAGTGTCAATATGATAGGTCCGTTCGTCCTCAGATTTTTTCTGAGGGCGACCTTGTCCTGGTCTATGACCAAGATAAGGACCCCTTGGGGGCAGGAAATTTTAAACCCATGTGGTTTGGACCCTTCATTATTAAAGAGGTCTTAAAAAATGACACTTATCGTTTGGTCGATTTTGAAGGGAATTCTTTGGCGGAGCCTAGAAATGGGCTCTACCTCAAGAAGTATTACTCATAGAAAGGTCACTGTGGGTAACTTTTTGTAACATATGTATAGTCTTTGTACTATTGCTTTTTTACATTTCTTTTGAAGAACGTGTTATGGATGTGTCATTGATGTTATCTTTCGTCAATATGGCAGATGTCAAATGAGTCCGAGGTATTCATTGGGTATGCGGACGGTGCTAGTCGCCACACGCAGAGGCTTGCCTCTACAGCTTGGGTAATATTTACACCACAGGGTCAGTTGTTATCTTCCGGAGGTATATGCTTAGGTGACACCACAAATAATGTTGCTGAGTATAGTGCAGTTATTGAGTTGCTTCGTGATGCTTTGCCATTGGGTATCTCCCGTCTCCAGGTCTATCTAGACACTCAACTGGTTGTGTCACAGCTAAACAGAATATACCGGGTTCATGACCCAACTTTACACCGACGATTCCTTAGGGTACGTCTCTTGGAACGCAACTTTAATTATATTACATATTTTCATGTTCCTAGGAGTCTAAATCAAATCATAGATACTCTAGCTAATCACATTTTAGATTGGCATCTTGCTCACATATAAAAAGATCATGAACATAAACATGTAAATACATTTTTGCACACATAATCCATAAGACACAAAAAAGAGATAAAAAACCATATATAAACATCATAAAATCCTCAGAGTACATAGATGGACGCAAGCGCCTCAAAAAGTGGGAATAGTAATGAGTCACCGGGCTTATGCCCTCAAAAAATATATATACAATAAGGTGCTCGTGGCACATAAAAAGTCTAAAAGTCTGCTCAGGGCCCGTGGGCCCTGTTATAATCATGTATAGCTTGGGATAAACGCCTAAACAATCGGACCCATGTCCGAGGTGCCCCCACAACATGAGTCTGCATGGATGGCGACAGGTCCTCTATCTCTGCCATGGGAACTGTGTGAGTGAGCACAGTAAAGTTCCGCTCACGCCTCAGGACCCTCTCAGCCTCTCCTGCTGGGAGGTTCCCTACTACCGTGGCTCCTCCAGCGGTGGCAGCCGCGGCTTCTGGCCGTGGGCGACGCCTGTTCCGTGCATAGTCGGCAGGTCGCACGGGTCCCACATATGCATACAGTAAATGTTCACCCATCAAAAACTTTGGTATACAAAAACATGATATATATATAAAAAAGACATAAAAATTACATATGCAAACAAAAAAACTACAGGTGGAGACTTACCCATCTCCCCTCGCTCCTCACCAGGAGGCACTGGTATCGCTGGATATCTGGAGAAGTCGATCCCTGCATATGGGTAGTCCTCAATAGCCGAGATCTATCGCGACAGCCAAGCAAAAAAGTCATCGTTGAAGGCTTCCATGGTCCTTCTACCACCTTGTCACGGCAGTAACACTTCCCATCTGCATACTGCGAGGAAAGTGACCAGATGTCCTCGTACTGTCAGTCGAGGACTAAAACACAGAACTCTCTCGAAGAAGAATGAACACAGGATGGTCCCAAACTCGAAGTTCCTGTGTGTCCGCTGTCTACAAGCTGTCAACTGACTCTTCATGCACTCTAACAATGTGGTACTCCAATCAAAAATTTGTGCATTGATGCACTGGATCACACAGTTCATCTGTGCGCGTGAAGCCTGGTGCACGACTGCTGAGCCGGTAATCCGCCCAATGAGCAATAAAATAGTCTGTAGGGTGAGGCTGGTAATCCTACTAACATGTACCAAGGAACTTCTATGATCAGTTCCAGCCTCACAGTACTCCTCTATCAGCTCCGAGACTTTGCTCGGCCCCACAGGAAATGTCTGAAAGTTGACTGGTTCCCCTCTCCTTGAGAGGCCAGTCAAAAAGTAAATATCCTCGGTGGTGAGCACCAAGGATTGCCCCTCTAGCATGAATGCCTCTGCATCAGGGTTCCATTAATCAACCAAGGCATTCAGTAGCCTTGGTTTCACACGCATAAACGAACATAAAAAGAATTTCACCAATCCGCACTGTGTCAACACGGCCACAACGTTCGGATCTGCAACCACTAACTCATTGGCGGCCTCGTGCTCCCTTTCCCTCCACTGAACATACATCCTGCCAACAGAACAAAGTCAAAAGAGGGTCAATCCTTTTATACATTAGCTTTTTCATGATACGGGGGGGGTACCCGCGGCTTGTAGAGGTGACAGTCGCGGCTACCCGCGGGCTGTCCCTGGACAACCCGCGTTTGCCTAGGGCCGACCTTTTTGAGGTCGACGCCCACCCCCAAAATCAACTAAATGCTAAAAATGACGTATTGAATAGCTAGAAAAGGGAGTTTGTACTTACTTGGTCCAAGCAGAAGTCCGTTTCATCCACCGTAGCTCCCGGAATCACGATCTTTGGCAAAGGGGGTCTTTTGGCTCCAGAGTCAATTTCCAAATCAACAATGGTGATAATGAGCTACCAGCTTCTATTTATAGACTTTTTGGCCTCTTTTTGTCACCTTTTTGGGCTCCTTTATCAGTTTCTTCATACCAAAAACCATTTAGAGTGATCCAGGAGTTATATTGGAGGGATTTGATCAGGTATTGGGACAAATTTTATTGAATTTCGAAAAAAATAAAAATAAAAATAAATATAGTGACGGTCCATAATTTTTTTTTTTCAAAAATCAACTTGAGCATATAGGTTAGGATTCTGCCCCAACATTTTCATCTCGTTGCCTTTTTTCTTATGATATAGGATCGATCCCATCCGGTTGTGACACGAAACCGTCATATCTTCTCTAGAAGTGTCGCAACTTGGTGGTAGAGCTTACCAAAACATGGATGCCCTAGGTAGGTCCTGGTTGCATTATGGTGTCCATGCCGTTTCTAACAACACTGTAGGCTCGGGAGTCCGTATAGTCTTTCCTGAATACGAGTTTGAGTCTCATTCGCATGGGTCTTTTTCACTCTTTGTCTTACCCTTCGGACTCCCAAAACATAATGGGTCTTCTTTTAAGCCCTTTTCAGACCCTCTAAAAATGAAAAGATAGCCGAGCGATCTTGTGACCTTTCACGCTCGTTAAACTGAAATTTGAAGTCACGTATGTCCGGCGGTAGTTTACCCCTTTTTCGGTCCAGAAGGTCAACTGTATGAATAAATGAATACTCTATTGAATTTCCATTCTTTAGAAGAGTATCCTCAGGTATAATTTTATTCCTTTTTCGAGCCTGAGGGACTAAATTTACGAAAAAGAAACCCCCCCGGAGTCCATAGTGTTATCACTGAAATTTCGTCCACACAGGGCGACAAGAACTCCGCATCGTCAGCACAGAAAAACAGTCGTTCATGGCACAAGGATTAACTCCACAACACAGCAAAAGGGTCAAAACTATGCAAAATGGCCAAAAAATTAAAAAGCGCTATGCATCCACTGGGCACGCGCGCGCGCAACATCTTCGTATCTGGAGCGCATATGTGCGGCTGTGGGGTGAAAAACCCGCGTGCCTGCCAAACGACGCATTTATGAAGCTGGTCGGCCTCCCAACCACTAATGGATCGGCTCCCAAGTCGATTTGACATCAAATCCGAGCTCAATCTGCGTGGGGAGGCTGGTCAAAGA
>ML780126.1:441341-458549 GCA_009831015.1 Picea engelmannii | reverse complement strand
TGGGGGTGGTTGGTGATTCAACCACCGGTCCTTTCTTCATTGACTGATTTTCTTTCCTTGGGATTTGAAGGAGGTTTGTCATCCTTATCAAGGGAGGTTTGGGGTTATTTGATATATGAACCCTCTCTTATAGTTTTCACATTATTCCTCTAGTGATATCATGGCCAGTAATTTCAAGGATTCACCCCCACAGTCAGTTATTGGCAACTCAAACAATAATACATTTACATTTTCCTCATGCATTAGCATGGTAATTCCTATTCAATGATTAATTACAAATTGGGGGACACAAGAGTGTTACAATTCCCTCCCCCTTAAAGGAACATCATCCTCAGTTTTCTTTCTCAAAACACCCGTGATGCCTTTCTCATTCAGCCACTTCAGAAGTCTTGACCTTCATCCTCGGTCAAGTCCTCTTTCAGAATCTTAGTCTTCGTCACCTGCCTTCAATAATTCTTCGACAACAAGCACATTAATCACAATTTTGTACGAAAACATCTTATTGTTGTTCAAAATTCAAAAGGAAAATTTCATATTCTAGCACAGTACTTATCTGTGCAGTTTGTGGATCTGTATCCACATGGTAGTTTTTTTTATCCATGCTTATCAATTCCCTTGATGTACCCATTGGGTGCATGATTCCAATTCAATAGTTCACAAGAGCTATCATGATTTTATCTTCCTTTCCAAGGTTTTTCCGCACGGGAAACTACCCACTGTGTGCATGATCCCAATAGTTTACAATAATTATTAAGGTCTCCTCTTCCCTATGGTCACTCACGCTCTAGGCCCAGGCTCAAGCATCCCCTTCATTGTTATACAATCCCTTGGGCGATCCATCTTGCCCTGTCCAGGTTTTCTCGCACGGGAAAATTTTAAAGAATCTATCGAGTCTTATAGTCGAGGCCTCCCTCAGAATTGCTCTGCCGAGGTGTCCCTCCGGCTTGTGTTACCTCAACACAATAATTTTCAGGCGATCATGGCTTATCACGAGGTTTTCACGGCTCTATAGTAGCCACATTCATTGTTTTCAGTTGTGACAGCCTTCATCTGTCCTTTCAGGAAAAATCTTTTCTACTCACCTATATAATAGGTACACAAGGTTCGTGAGACATCATTATAAATTCTAACTTTCAGAATTCTATTGTAAATCTGTCACCTACAAATTTTCTATTCCACAATTTGTTTTCATATTTGTTCTGCACAGGAACTAGATTCATAATTATGGGACTTTCCTTCCCATAACATTTTAGCTCAGTAGGAAATCGGTCTTCCTTATGGGCTTACAACATTGCCATATCCAAGAATCCTTCTTCCTATAGTCATTCCTTAGCTAATCAAATTGTTAGTTCTCATACACATACATTTTATTGCACCTTTACAACATCGTCACAACAATTTCAGAATGGTGCATACTAACAATCAAATTCACTTTCTCAAAAGGAAATACCATTCCTTGCACTTTGGCTCAACAGACAATCGGTATTTCCTATGGGCTTACTTTACTGCCATATCCATGACCCTCTGCTTCCAAATCCCTTCATACTCTATGCCACACAGGCACAAATATCTTTATACCGATTCTTGGCTGCTAGCACCCTTTCTCTGTTCTCTACCTTATCAGTAGTGCTTTAGTGGGATTTTCATAGTCCTGTCAACAACCTTTCGACCACAACCTTTCCATGGTCACCCTCTGCTTGAGGTTGTTCATTATTGGCAATTGTCTTCCTCAATAGTTCAAATATTATTCCTTTCTACACATGACATACACCATAGGCACATTAATCTTCATGTAAATTAAAATGCAAATATCATAGCGTTTAATTAATAAAAACATTTTCGGGCATGTCTAGCATATTTGTATGCACTTCATCACATTATCCTTAATGTTTTTCATGAGTGTAACACAACAGTTCTCAATTGTTTTCACATCATTACAACCATCATTATTATGGTGTCAAATCATTTTCATTCATCAATGTACTAGATTTCTCATCCCATAGAATGTAATGCACAACAAGGAAAGAATTGAGGGCTCTCCCCTTCTTCCAATTCTTTCTACATGGCCCAGGGATTTTCAGCTCAATCAAGTTATCTCTAAGGTATCACTGCCTTTCCTTAATCATAGCTTCAACCAAGCCGTATTAGTTAAACATACCCATTTATTCATTCAATCATACTCAGGGGTTAACTGGCCTCTTACCAACCATACTGGTTTCCACGACTGCTCTTTTTCTAAGCAACCCTAGGTTAGGATCATCCTAACTCTTAGGATACTTTAGCATGCTTTAGTAGAAACTCTTTTCTCATAATGAATCATGAACATGTGCATACTACACTCTTCCATTCTGTTATCAGAATGGTCAATATTTGACTATTAGTCTTCTATTACTTACATGATTCTTTCAAAATGTAATCCAGGATTCTTATACATGGACAGGCCTTGCAGCCCATTGTACAACCTTCAACAATTATCAGGCTTGTGACTCTGTTCTTCTAACAGAGACCTTATATAGTTCCTCCACTGGGAACTCCTTCAACATGCAACTTCCTTGTTGCAGATCCATCACCACTTGTGATGGCCTTAACCTTGAGTCAACCTTTTAGTGGTCTACCAAATATTCCCCTTAAGGAATATAAACATGCATCTTTGTTAACTTACATCTATGATGTACTTAACCACTTTCATAATCCTAAGCCTGCATGTAGCTATCATAGGTATATTTCATAGCCTACATACATTTCCATTAAAATCAGCCATCTCAGGATTGTTCACAGTCCTTCTCATGTGATCTTCAAAGGCATAAACATTTGCCTCTTATCATGACATCAGAGCATCCTCACTCCTTTACTCTTTCATTTGATTGCACTGGATTTTCCTGGGGAAATGGAGTACATTCCCCTTAAGCTATCATTCAAGATGGAACCTTCGCAACCTTCAGAATGGAGTCAACCATGTATCCATGGTATTCATTCAATTTTGGCAAGTGTAATTCTTGTCTCACATTTCACTCATTAAGGCAATCATATTGGACCTCTAGTATACTTTTACTATTACATCATA
Organism: Picea engelmannii; assembly: GCA_009831015.1. Classification (NCBI taxonomy): domain Eukaryota; kingdom Viridiplantae; phylum Streptophyta; class Pinopsida; order Pinales; family Pinaceae; genus Picea; species Picea engelmannii. Next base: position 455,485 of record ML780126.1, on the reverse strand, counting down.
CATGTGCATTACTTGCACGCTTAATATCATTCATACCTTACCAGTATTAATATCAAGCTTCCTATTATGAAGCTTCACAATGCATTAAACTCACGAACTCAAGTACAATTGAACACAACTAAGTATTCATCATATTGGTTCACGCCTTCTTCTCACGTGACCACTGGCGGTGACCACAATCTAAACTAAAAGGTGATTCACATTTCATGATTTTGGGATTTCTATTGCAAGCAACTTTGATTCCTCGATTCCCCAAAACCCGATAGGCCGAAATGCCGACCTTCCAAATGTCGAAATGTCGATCCCCGACTTTCTCCTCCAAGGAGGTGTCTCCCCGGCTTGCCACATTTTGCGACTTCAGAACTCTCGATGTCAAGCGTTCCGACTTTCCGTTTGCGGGATTCCTGAGATACCGATTCCCGATATCCTGATATGACCGCAGCCCCACTCCTCTTTATGTCGCATTGTTGCGACTTCGGGGTTTTCATCCCCGAGAGTCCAGATTCCTCGTCTCCAGGACTTTCGAAATGCCGAATCCCAGTATGCCAAAATGTCGGCTTCCTATTGCGTCCCTTCAACACCTTCAGGATTTCGCGTTTCACGATCCCGCGATGCAAGGGTTGCCCGGTCCTTTATCCTTTGACTTCCCGGTACCTGAAATACCGGTGTGCCGCTATTGAGAGATCAACGGTCACGATCCAATCCACATCCTACAACCCTGATCCTTTTTCGACGTATTTTTTTTTGGGGGGGGTCAAGAGTTCCGAACTATTTCCCTTCGCATCCTCGGTACCAGGAGTGCCGAAATGGCTCCCTTCGGGGATTTTCCCGAAACCTCAATCCTCCACCACTTGTCCTCTAGCGATGAATGGTCCTGACGCTTTTGAGACTTTGTGGCCTGGGACCTCTAGTCTCTCGAACTCTTACCTCTCGGACTTCCGATATCCGAAATTGAAAAATTCTCTTTGGACGATCAATGGTCCAGATCACTCCTTGATCAAGGGCTATGATCTTTTCACGAATTTCTCATTGCTTATACCAAGTCCTTTGGTTTTGCAAAATTTCGGTATCTCCTCGCAACTAACCAGTGCGCTACTTCTCCAAGATCGAAAAACTTGAAACATTTCATTTCTTTTTGAACGGATTTTGACTCTCAATCCTATCCAATCTTCAAAACTCTTTTCTGAAGGATTTCTCCCGCTATCTCTTCTGAGATTTTAAGTTACTTACAGGACTAATCTCATAGTCATAACTCATACAGATGTTACCCTCTCTTTATGGGAACAACCAACAAGGGTCACTCTTGGGAATTAGCAACAATCCCAAAGGACTCCTCTTAATGTTGCTCAAACAGATTATCCTTGTTGTCGATCCTAACCTTTACAGGTTAGGTAATATGACCCTACATATTTTCATCAGTCCTCTCAATCGTGAGGAGTTATAGGCTCAGAGTTTAGTCTTTTAATAACACAGTAATCATAACTTCCTAAGGATCCTACCATTCCTTACCAAATTTCCCAAATCATGAAGGAGTTCTTCATTTGGATCTTAATTCTTACCTAACCATCCATCTCAATTGCAAGAGACTCTACCTTCTTTAGTAGGTAGCCATCGCCACACTATAACAGAACAACTCAGTTCATGTTCCTTTTCTGTCTAGTGCAGCTTCATAGCACAATTTATTCCACCTCTGTTATTCACACTCAGGTCTTATCAGTAATACTGATCAGTGCATTCCTACTCCTACAAGAGTAGTTATCATTTTGACAAAGGAACAATATAATTCCTTTGCTTGAATTCAACAAGAAATCCCAAAATCACAGGTTCAATTTGCAGCCCTTCTCCTCAAGGAGTAAATGCAGATAACAACATCTCCTTACGCAGCTCGTACATGAGCCCAAGTAGGCCAAGTGTTGTAACCATTCTCTGATACCAATTTGTAACATACCCACTACGACATTATAATTTTTTCGCTCTTCCTCAAGGGATAGAATCCATGAATTCCTATGGGGACCTAGCGTAGGCTAGCTCTTCCCTTATCCACCTCTATGTGATTGTTGGTTATGACCACAAGGAAAGCCAAGAGGTGCCTTTCGCATTTCGAAACTCAACAATGTAAGAGAGTCAAGTCTTTCGACTCTTTAAACCCCGAAATGCCAAAATGTCAAACCTCGAAATGGCTGGTGAGTGACAAGCTCCCTGCTTGGGTCTTGTCGACGTGACCCTGTTCCATGACCACACACTTAATCGACAAGGCACTTACCGACTTTTCACAATTCGGGGAATCGCGATGCAATGTCTCTTCCTCTCCCTTTCAAATCCCTGAAACTTTGAAATCTCTGAAGTTCCCTTCCAAAGGGAGATCAATGACTGTAAGCCTCCCTTGATCCGACGGTTTAGATCTTTTCAGAATTTCATGGATATGGAGTCCCGACTCTCTTACTCTTTATAACCTTGGTAGCCAAAATACTGAAATATCTCTGTTGAGAGATCAACAGTCCATGTCCCTCTTGAACCAACGACTATGATCCAATTGGATCGACGACCCACAACCTTTCAGGGTTTTGGAATTAATCATTTTGTGATTCTGTTACAAACAATACTTATCCACGATTTCACACACCCACTCCAACAATACGTCAGGTTTCGCAACTTCGAGAGTTTCAATACAAAGTGCCCCGGTTCCTTGTCCTCGGAACTTCCAAAATACCGAACCCCGGTATGTCGAAACCTGTTGCTGTTCCATGAACCGACACTACTCCATAAAATGCTTTCAGGATTTCACATTTTGGGACTTCGCAAATCCTATTGTCCTTGTCCTCTCATACTCCCAGTATTCGAAATACCAAAGTGTCAAATCCCAAAATTCCAGTCCTCCTTCTCTTGAGCGAGGTCAAGGGCTCAAAGCCTCTCCTGATCCAACGACTCAAATCCTTTCGGGGTTTTATGAGTCAAGAGTTCAGAACTCTTACCTCTTGTTTTCCCAGTAACCGAATTACTGAAATCTCCTTTCGGGGATTTCCCTGAAACCTCAATCGCGTGCACCTTTCGGGACTTCGAGATTTGCAATTTTGTGAATCCGTCGCGACCAAACTCTTGGTCCTTCAACCTCCCGGTATTCGAAACCCCAATGGGTTCAGATCTCTACCACATATCCTCTGAAATGGACGGTCCCGATGATTTTTCTGTTTTGCGTACCAGGAGTTTGAAACTCTCCGTACCAAGACCATAGCCTCCTCTACGTCCCGAACTCTGAATAGCTGAAATACCGAAATCCGATGGCTCCTGTCCTATATCGGAATTTTGTGAACCGAGATTTCACGATGCAACGACTCCACAATTCTAGTCCTTCAATCTTTTGGTATCCAAAGCCCCGATGGGTTCAGACCTCTGCCATGTGTCCTCTTAAATGGACGGTCTTGATATTTTCGGGACTTTGATGAGTCCTCACCTTTGCATATGTGAGGGTTAAACCTTGTGCAACTTCTCCTAGATCCAATGGCTATCGACTATCCATGCAAGATCTGACGGTAGTTGTAGCTCCTCCCTGAGCTCACGCTTTCTTCCTGATTTCAGAAGATTTCGATGCTTCAAAGGTCTCAACTTTCGATCTTCTACTGCAAGCCGACTATTGGGTCTCGCCAGCACTTAAAAAAAGTATTATCCCTCCTGAGCTTTCTCAGCTATGAAGGAATTAAGAGTTTTTCACTCTTTCTTCTGGGCTTGAATCTTAGAAGAGTCTTCCGCGCACCCCTTGTGCTAATTCTTCAAGTCTAGGACTTGAGTGAGTCTCAGTCTCTACTTTCCTTGTAGGGAGCCTATTCATAACTACACTACCTCTCCTGAGCTTAATAGAATTCATCCTCCAAGGGACTCTAGACAACTAGGAAGGTTGGCATGTGTACATGAGACTATGCCTAACGTCGATGAACTCACAGTTCGTGGATATAACTCAAGCCGCCTAAGGACACAAGTATTTACGAGTACTAATCATGTCCTATCCATATAATCTCTTACTAGCCTAATTGTACAACCAAGCAGTAAGGAAAGAGACACAACATATCCATTCATAAATCAAGCACAATTCCTGAAACATACACCGTATAACCAAATTCATGCCTAGTTACAGCTAAATTACACAGAGTAAGAAATAACTTATCTATTATAGGTTGCCGCCAACCAAATGACTGTGGGTGTTCATCCTTCCACCCGAAGATAGGCTCAGAGGAATTAAATATTATCACTCTGGCCACCCCCATTCCAAGCCATGATATCAATAGGGAACTCTCACTCTTCTCGAGGGTTATCTCTCTGTTTCAGTTTCTGTTCGGGTCCTATTTTTTGCAACTCGGAGCTTTCTCACTTATTTGTGGCCTCGACGAGGTTTCTCAGATGCTCTTCGGCATCAAGCTCATGACCTTCTGTTCATGATCTGCTGGAGAGCTTCACGCCTCTCCCTTGCGAGCTCCTGTTCTTGTCTCGTGTGTCCTTCTCCTTTTCCTCCATGTCCCTCTTACCTTGGACGGTTTTTTCCGACCTATTCTGTTCCTTTTGTCAGAAGGAAGCTCAGGTCTGCAAGTCCCTGTGGTACTTCGGACTGACAGTCCAGGTTTCCATTCATGGGGGTGGTTGGTGACTCAACCACTGGTCCTTTCTTCATTGACTGATTTTATTTCCTTGGGATTCAAAGGAGGTTTTTCATCCTTATCAAGGGAGGTTTGGAGTTTTCACATTCTTCCTCTAGTGATATCATGGCCAATACTTTCAAGGATTCACCCCCACAGTCAGTTATCGACAACTCAAACAATAATACCTTTACATTTTCCTCATGCATTAGCATGGTAATTCCTATTCTATGATTAATTACAAATTGGGGGAAACAAGGGTGTTACAGTGAGGTTTCAAGAACCTCATATCCAATGCCTTTCTTGTTGGGCTATGGAGTCATTTGTCCCATGCAACTGATCTTCTGCAAATCTGTAACTTTCCTGTAGCCTTTACCATTGGGCTATGGAGTCATTTGTCCTTTAGAACTGATCCCCTGCCACCCTATATCCTGCATGTAGCCCACCTATAGCCTGATCTTCTTATTCAACAACAAATAATTGAAAGAGACTACTTGCTCATAAAAAAATCTTATTCTCCTGCTCCTACTCTAACCAGATCTGCATTCAAGTTAGGTAAAGGATGATTTCCATAACAACCATCCAAGCAATTTTAATACTAAATAAATCTCATCTTTATCACTGATCAAAAAATGATGTTTGACATGAGACAATAGTGATAAGAAGTCTTTCCGGAAATCATACTCACCTAAAAACATGGGCAATCTAAAGAAATCTGAAACTTTCAAGCTCTCTGAAAAGTATAACTCCATGAATACTGCCACCAGATCCTTGAAAGGAAAATCAGAAACATACTGTTCTTCGGGAAACAATTGCACATCTATGGAAACCTCTTGCTCAGCCATGACTGTTCCTCTGCTAGAAGACTGACCACCTTCTTGTTCCCTTGAGCGCAGATTTTGATCATCAATCATCACAACTTTATCTTCGGAAAAGTGCTCAGAAGATGATGATAAAACAATGTTAAAATCATATGAATAAGGATCAGTTAAAGACATATAATTTCCTATGCAATATTTAGTTATCATAGACTCATTCTTATTTACAAATTGATCATAAACTTCACATGTATACCTGTCTCTAGAATTCTCTGCATATACTGAAGAATCTGATTCTGAATCTGAAATATACTCACTTTCAGGCTGTTGTTCCATATTCGTTTCTGCTGTTGGGAAAAATACCCTACGGACTAGTAAACTAGGGTCAGACTTGCATGCAGATTTTGACCGAAAAGAAATTACTTTTTTACCTACAACCCAAAACTTAAACCCCTCTTTCACAGTACATGCATGGAAAATGACTACTAACCTTGTTACCGACGTTCAATGTAGATCCTCCATTGTGCTTTGACCACTTGCTTGCGCTGCTCCTTCCACAGATGACTTGCAATCAAGATAAATAACAACTATGCATGCATGCTACTTCTCTACTCAAGGGTTAGAAATCAAGCATAAATTAACCAAACCATAGATAATTCATGCATTGGGATGGGAAAAGTATTCTTCTTATTACTTGAAAATGAATCAACTTACAATCAAAGCTGAGACCGACCACCGCTCCTTGAACCTGATCCTGGGCTCCTCTTCTTCTGTCCTCCAACTGCTTTGCGTTAAATCTCCTTTGGGATGAGGAAAGGCTAAAGGGTTGGGACAATGGATTACGTAAATGGGTAGACTTTCTTCGCTATATTTTTTCCTTCTCCAAATGGTACCCCTACCCCTTCTTTTATAGGCTAGAAGGAGCTAGGGTTTTGGACGAACCCTCGACCATGCATGGCTGGGAGTTTCAGTTAACTGACCCATAGCTTTTTGTTCCATCGACAACTTTCCTTTTTTCATGCTTTATTAGGTACATGCGGGCTGTAGTGAGTCAGCCAGCGTGCACACACATGTAGTAATGGGTTAGGGCGCATGGGCCTTGACACAAGAGGATTTTCAAAGAGTTGTTCAGTAGAGTTTTGGCAAAGAAGGGATATGAGTTGGCCTAATGCCAGGTAAGCATGTGTGGTGAAATTTAGGGTTATAACAGATGCCCCCTAATGTGTGAGGTCAGAAGAGCATCTGATGGCCGAAATACATTACCAATCTTTACTGATGTGCCGAACGATTGAGCTCAAGGATCAGGAACTAGGAGGTTCCGTCTGTAAAATAACAAATGTCTCACCGAGGCAGGCATACCCATGCTCGAGATAAAATAGAACCATGGCTACCAATCAAATACACTGTAGATCCATGTCAAATAACTATAAAGACTAGCCGCGAATAATACACAGTGGAGCTACATCTCGAAATCAGAAAGATATACATATAGAGTATCCATCTTCCAGAAGCTGATTCAGCCTGATGGCTGTACTTCAGAGCTCGAATAACAACTTCAAAATCTTCTAAAACTAGGGTAGGAGTGTAATATGAGTGTACAAATGCACTACCCAAAGGTCTTCGACGACTCGTCGGTTATGGACTTGATAATCTTGATGATCGGACTGAAGGCTTCAGTGATTTCGAACAAGGACTTGATTGGACGTTCAGGATGGCCGGGTATGCAAACATGAGACATATTGCAGAGGGGCCGACTCAGGCTTAGTGAAAAACTTCCCTTGGATAATAGCACGACAAGTGATAAGACTCAGGAAACATATATGTTAATCATAAGTCTACGAAGCAAGAGGCAACACAAACTCTCCATATGTTTGGAAGAGTAACCAAATGGTGGAGGACACAACTCTATATAGCGAGAAAAGATTCCTAAGGTCGTACTACATCCCATAGTCTGATGATCAAACAGACATATGTGCTTTATTCAAGGGCGAATCATTATGCTGCCAATAAAGAAAATACTTTTCCCATCCTCTTTTTGGGGTATATTTGATTTTTTTGTTCTTTTTGATATTTTTTGAAAAATAATAAAGGAATATTACATTACAATGGAGGAATGAGTACTGCAAACATACAAGCTCGAGGCACAAGGAAACGACTAATGTTCTGGTAAAATGATACTCGGGAAAAATCCTTCGGCGGCCAAAGGTGTTAAGATGCAGAAGCAAACTGTCACAAGGCTGGTGGATAATATATGCAAATGCAGCTGATAGAACACACAATGGTAACGTCCTTCGATGTAAGTTTAACGAGCCCAGAGAAGGTAAGCTCGATGGTTTTTCATATTTAGAGAGTTTGAAAAAGCATAAAAGGAGACTCCGCTGGGGTACCTTTTTCGACAATAGTCTAGTCGGTTCGAAAAAGGGATAAACTAGCACCGATTAGACGTCAATTCAAAACAATTTTAACGAGTGTGACAAGGACAAGATCACTCGACTATTTTTTCACTTTTAAGGAGTCTGAAAAAAATTTAACTATGGACTCTGTCAGAAATATTCTTCTGGACCAATTTAATGAGTGTGAAAGAATAATGTCACTCGACAATATTTTCAATTTTAGGGAGTTTGAAAAGAGATTAACTATGGAATCTGTGGGGGTTTCTTTTTCGTAAATTTAGTCCCTCAGGCTCGAAAAAGGAATAAAATTATACCTGAGAGTACTCTTCTAAAGAATGAGAATTCGATAGAGTATACCTTTGTTCGTACAGTTGACCGTCGGGACCGAAAAAGGGGTAAACTACCGCCGGACAGACGTGACTTCAAATTTCAGTTTAATGAGCGTGAAAGGTCACAAGATCCCTCGGCAATATTTTCATTTTTAGAGGGTCTGAAAAGGGCTTAAAAGGAGACCCGTTATTTTTTTGGAGTCCTGAGGGTGAGACAAAGAGTGAAAAAGACTCATGCAACTGAGGTTCAAACTCGTATTCAGGAAATACTATACGGACTCCCGAGCCTACAGTATTTTTAGAAACGACATGGACACCATAATGCAACCAGGACCTACCTAGGGCATCCATGTTCTGGTAAGCTCTACCACCAAGTCGCGACACTTCTAGAGAAGATATGACGGTTCCATGTCACAACCTGATGGGATCGATCCTATAGCATAAGAAAAAGGCAACGAGATGCAAAAGTTGGGGTGGTATGTTAACCTATATTCTAAAGTTGATTTTTGAAAACAATTTTTTTTTTATGGACCGTCAATATTTTTTCGAAACTAAAAAAAAAAAAAAATATTGTCCCAATACCTAATCAAATCCCTCCCATATAACTCCTGGATCACTCTAAATTGTTTTTGGTATAAATAAACTGATAAGGGGGGCCAAAAAAGTGACAAAAAGAGGCCAAAAAGTCTATAAATAAAAGCTGGCAGCTCATTATCACCATTGCTGATTTGGATATTGACTCTGGAGCCAAAAGACCCCCTTTGCCAAAGATAGTGATTCCGGGAGCTACAGTGGATGAAACGAACTTCTTCTTGGACCAAGTAAGTACAAACTCCCTTATATAGCTATTCAATACTTCAATTTAGTCATTTAGTTTATTTTTTGGGTGGGCGTCGACCTTAAAAAGGTCGGCCCTAGGTACACGTGGGCAAAGTAAAGTCTGCAAGCGTGTACACGCGACTGTCACCTCTACAGACCGCGTGTACCCCCATTTTTTGATGAAAAAGTAAAAAATAAAATAAGTATTGACCCTCCTTTACCTTGTTGTGTTGGCAGGATGTATGTCCAGTGGAGGGAAAGGGAGCATGAGGCAATCAGTGAGTTGGTTTCTGCAGATCCGAATGTTGTGGCCGTGTTAATGCAATGCGGTTTACTCAAATTATTTCTATGTCTATTTATGCGCGTGCAACCAAGGCTACTGAATGCCTTGATTTATTAATGACATCTTGATGTAGAGGCATTTATGCTAGAGGGGAAATCATTGGTTGCCACCACTGAGGATATTTACTTTCTGACTGGCCTCTCAAGGAGAGGGGAACCAATCAACTTCTAGACTTTTCCTGCGGGGCCAAGCAAGATCTTGGAGTTGATAGCTGAGCACTGTGAGGCTGGGACCAAACGTGCGGGCTCCTAGGTACCCATTAGAAATATTACCAACTTAGTGCTATAGACTATCTTGTTACTGATTGGGCAGATTACTGGCTCAACAACCGTGCATCAGGCTTCGCGCGCACAGATGAACTGTGCCATCCAGTGCATGAATGCACAAATTTTTGATTGGAGTACCACACTACTTGAGTGTATGAAGAGGCAATTGATAGATTTCCGACATCAGACACAGAGGAACTTCGGGTTCGGGACCATCTTGTGTTCATTATTTTTTGAAAGAGTTCCGAGTTTCAGTCCTCGGGTTGTAGTACGAGGACATCTGGCCTCTTTCCCTGTAGTGTGTAGATGGGCAGTTTTACTGCCGCGACAGGGTAGTGGAAGGACCATTGACTCCTTCTAAGATGACTTCTTTTCTTGGCTATCACGACAGATCCCTGTTATCGAGGAATACCCGTATGCAGGGATAGATTTCTCTAGAGATCCAGAGATACCCGTGCCTCTTGGTGAGGAGCGAGGGGAGATGGGTAAGTCTCCACATTTGTAGTTTTTTTTTTTTGCATATGTAGTTTTTATGTATTTTTGTTATATATATCATTTTCTTTTGTATGCCAGAGTATTTGATGGGTAAACGTTTGTTGCATGTAGATGTGGGACCCGTGCGACTTGCCGACTATGCACGGAACATGCGTCATCCATGACCAGAAGCCACGACTGCTGCCGTTGGGGGAGAAACAGTAGCAGGGAACCTCCCAGCCGGAGAGGCTGAGAGGGTCCTTAGAAGAGTTGAGCGGAACTTTACTGCGCTCACTCGCACAGTCCCGATGGCCGAGATAGAGGACCTGCCGCCATCCATGCAACCTCATGTTGTGGGGGCACCTCGGACATGGGTCCGATTGTTTAGGCATTTAGCTCATGCTGTAGATGATTATAACATGGCCCATAGGCCCTGAACAAACTTTAGACTTTTTATGTGCCACGAGCACCTCTTTGTATATATATTTTTGAGGGCATAAGCCCGATGACTCGTTACTGTTCCCATTTTTTGAGGCGCTTGCGTCCATCTATGTACTCTGAGTATCTTATGATGTTTATATATGGTTTTTATTTTTTTTGTGTCTTATGGATTATGTGTGCAAAAATGTATTTACATATTTATGTCCATGTTCTTTTTATATGTGGGCAAGATGCCAATCTAAAATTTGATTAGCTAGAGTATCTGTAATTTGGTTTAATCTCCTAGGAACATGAAAATATGTAATATAACCAAAGTTTCATTATAAGAGACGTACCCTAAGGAATCGTCAGTGTAAAGTTGGATCATGAACCCGGTATACTCTGTTTAGCTGTGACACAACTAGTTGAGCATCGAGATAGACCCGGAGATGAGAGATACCCAATGACAAGGCGTCATGAAGCAACTCAATAACTGCACTATACTCGACGACATTATTTGTGGTGTCACCTAAGCATATACCTCCGGAAGATAACAACTAACCCTGACGTGTAAAGATTACCCAGGATGCAGAGACAAGCCTCTGCATGTGTCGACTAGCACCATCTGCATACCCAACGAACACTTCGGACTTGCTTGACATCTGCCATATTGACGAAAGATAACATCAATGAAACATCCATAACACTTTAAAATCAACTTAAAAAGTAATAGTACAAAGACTATACATATGTTACAAAAATTTACCCACAGTGACCTATCTATGAGTAATACTTCTTGAGGTAGAGCCCATTTCTAGGCTCCACCAACGCATTCCCTTCAAAATCAACCAAACAATAAGCACCCTTTTTTATTACCTCTTTGATAATGAAGGGTCCGAACCACATGGGTTTAAAATTTCCTACCCCCAGGGGGTCCTTGTCTTGGTCATAGACCAGGACAAGGTCGCCTTCAGAGAAAATCTGAGGATGAATGGACCTATCATATTGACACTTGACCTTATGTTTGTGAGCCTCGTTGGCCAGGGCCACATCGCGACGCTTCTCATCAAGTTTCTCAAGGTATACTAATCGTTCTTCAAGTGGAGAAGTGTCTGGAAATAAATGTATTGCCAATTTCAAAGATGGGATTTGACATTCTACAGGCAAGACTGCCTCCAGCCTGTAAACGAGTTGAAAAGGTGAGAAACTGGTTGCAGTCTTAACATATGTTCGGTAATCCCATAATGATGAGTATAACATCAAATGCCAATTTGACTTGACTGAGTTGATAGTTCACTGTAGAATCGTCTTAAGAGTTTTGTTTACAACTTCCACTTGCCCATTGGCTTGGGGGTAGTAAGGTGATGAATGTTCCTGACGTAACCCAAGCTTTGATGTTAATTCAATCATCATTTGGTTTTGAAAGTTACTGCCATGGTCAGTGACAATCTCTCTCAGGATGCCGAACCTTGCTATGATTTGGTTGAATAAGAAGAGAGCCGCAGTCTCTCCATCATATTTAAATGTTGGCATAGCCTCGACCCACTTAGTGAAGTAGTCTACAACTACGATGATATAGCGGTGCCCCCTTGCTGATGGGGGGTTGCATGTAGTGTAATCAATTGCCCACTTAGTGAAGGGACCAAATGTGATGACAAGAAACATAGGAGTGAGATGTGCCCTCATATTCCGAGAGAAGATTTGGCACGGATGGCACTTCTTGACCGATTCGATACAATCTTTGATAAGTGTGGGCCAGAAGTAACCTGCTCGTTAAATCTTTTGGGCTATTGCCAACCCAGATAAATGACTGCCACACGCTCCAGTATGGAAATCATTGAGCACTATGATGTCCTCCTCATGAGTGAGGCATCGATGCAAGATGCAGTCTACACCTCTCCGATAAAATGTATCATCGAGTATGAGATAATTCTTAGCCTGATGGTGTATCCACCGACAAGCTAATGATGTATCATTTTAAATTGATGGACCATTTTTCAGGCAGAACTCCAATCAATCTACCTTATTTTCTATACCACAGTTTGATTAAAGTCTGCAATAGAATCAGAGCCCGACCTTCAAGCATCAAGACGACTCTCTGTCATCTGGGGTTAATAAAACTCATTATTCTGCAAGAGCTAAAGTTACAAGGGAGAAGTTGGGAACACTTCCTGTTTTGGGAAGGATTCGAGACTCAAAATCAAACTGCAATTGAACAGATGACGGGGTCAAAGAAGAAAGTCTCTCCTCAGAGCAGCATAAAGAGAATAAGGGCCATAGCAGCACCTTCAGAAGATGAGATATCAGGGATAAAACCTCACAGTTCAAAGAGGAAATTAAAATTCGAGCAGAGTACAGAGCCAATTGTACAGCAGGACTCATGCCACTCTACACAACAGAGCACAGGTAAAAGCCTCTTAATTCTACCCTACTCAGATTCAGAATCTGAACAAAAGGATCAATCCCATGCTATCAAGAGCTCTGAACAGTCTGCAGAATGCGCTCAAAATTATGACACATTAATTAAAACAGAGCAAGGAGAGTCGTCAAAGAAACCTAGGCCAAATAAAGCTCAGAAAATCAAACACCTCAAGGAGGTGATTGCTCAACAGGAAGTTCTGGAGCGAGTGATAAAAGAAAGATATAAAAGGCTGTCTGACAACTTTKCTMAAAYGAAKGCADCATTYGAAAGGTTAGCCAAGYAGAGMGTTAAGGAGAAAAGGAAGAAGGAAAGACTCGTCAACAACTGCAGCAGACTAAAGTTGCTTGCTCGACACCTCAAACGACGAATCAAAGGGTTGAAACGAAAGCTGAAGCAAAGGTCTCATCCAGACTTGCAAGTCCTAGCTTAGGTAGCGGTCAAAATGCAAGGTGAAAGGTTAGGTGTAAGTTGATTTCAGTTAGAAATAAGTTTTGAGGGTGAAAAGCTCCTTTTTGTGCATATCGCGACTTTCAACAACATTCGACCACTTTTTCGTTACCCGTTAGCTGTTGAAAGCGCTAGCTTTCAACATCTAACCTGTGAAAGTTTTAAACGGTCGTGCTATTGAAAGCTCTGAAGCCAGATTTTGTGGACGAGATCACTACGGTTCGTTTCAAACTTGTTTTGAAGATATGCCAGCATGTCATGCATCATTAAATGGCATGCAAAACGGTTCAAAATCAAAGCATCCGAGGAATTCTTGAATAAATTTTCGATGCCATATCCTAAAACTCAGCCATGAGTATTGGAGGAATGAAATAGTCACACACAGGTGTCACGCTACCTCATTGCCTCGCAGGAGCTGGAAGCTGGAGAAAGCAGATGAAGGATTTTTGCATGATGAAGACAGTTCGAATACTATTTTCTGTTATTGAAGACTTTATTGTTATAGCTGTTTAAGTAAAATAGGACTGTTTTTATTTAAGAACAGATCCATTTTTTTAGGATCTGTGTAACTGTATTGTAAAGGCTATAAATGCCTATTTTGGAATCAAACAATGGTTCGATTCTGGAGAAAACTTAGTCTGTGTTTTGATTACTTATCCTAATACAAAATCGCAGTTTCCTTTTGCTACTGTAATCAGATTTTTCATTCATCTTTACTCTGTACTCTGTTTAAATTAGTTCAGCTTATGCTCATGATTTGAATGGAGGAACTTCTCATTGTTTAGTGT
>ML780126.1:420536-441275 GCA_009831015.1 Picea engelmannii | reverse complement strand
AATATTCTTCATACCTTTTCTGTTATTGGCATCTGATTTACAGTTTCTAAAAGCACTGGTTCATTAAGCTATTTGGATAAGTCATCTCTTCATTGTGCTACCTTAGTATCCCATTGATCCACCTACTGAAAAATGTTCAATTCTTAAGTTACCAGGCATACTTAGATTACAACCCTAAGTAGTTTCCTGGAGTGATAACAGGGGGGGCAACTGGATTATTTCCTCCACGTTAAGAGGATCGACCATGATCCCTGTTGTTGATACGATGAAACCTAACAAATGTCCTGACGTTACGCAGAAGCTGCACTTGTTTGGATTCAAGCGAATCCTGAAGTAGCGACAACGTTCGAAGTTTAGTCGAAGGTGCGTGGGATGATCCGTGCACTTGTGAGAGCATGATACTAAATCATCTAGATAGGCCTCAGATATATGCTTGAGGTTATGAAATTCAAAATACATGGCCCGCTGGAAAGTGGCTCCAACATTTTTAAGGCCAAAAGGCATCTTACGATATGCGAATGTACCCCACGGACAAATGAATGCCGTTTTGTGTTGGTCTTCAGTTTTGATTTGGATTTGATTATATCCTGAAAAACCATCCATGAACGAAAACGCTTCACAACCGACACATTCATCAATGATCTGGTCAATGAATGGTGTTGAAAATTATCTTTGGGACATGCCTTGTTCAAATCATGGAAATCGGTACATACACGAATCGTGCCTTGTTTTTTATTGACCGACACAAGGTTTGACACCCATTGAGTCAAATGAATAGGATAAATGAAGCCTGCCTTTAACAATTTCTCAACCTCAATCTTGATGGATGTCGCTTTCTTAGGATTAACTGGACGAAGTTTTTTTTGAACAGGCTTGGCATCAGGATACGTCATGATTTCATGTTTAACTATTTTTGGATCTATACCTGGCATTTCCTCATAAGACAAGGCAAAAACATCGCGAAATTCTTTGAAAAGATTCGTGTAAATTTGAATCTCTTCGGGGGAGAAATCCACTCCAACGAAGACATTCTCCATGACTCCAGGGTTGCGGGAGATGTTAATGGGTATAGTTTCAGCGATAGTCGCCATATTCCCCTCAGCATAAATTTCCTGCGTAGCTAAGAGATTAGTAGGACATGGCTGATCTCCCGTCATGGTAATAGTGAATTCTCCTGCCTCGATTCGGCTTAACTTTGGGAGGAAATATGATCTGTGATGAAGATATTCCCAAGGTTTTTCTAGACTAGTCATTGCTTTGATTACTGCTTCGTCAGAAGGAAATAATAAGTCTAACGAATCGATGTTAGCAAGAGAACCCTGAGCCCAAATAGGCTCTAGAAGTGGATCTAACTCTTGTGCGGGAGTCGGATCAGGGTTAGCTGAAGCTTACTGGACTAAAGAGTACGCTACTTCAGTGGTTGACAAGGGCATGTACATGCCTGAGTGCCCTGTCTCATCCATCGTGGCTGATGGGGAAGGAAGAATCCAAGGATCCTCAAAGTAAGTCGTGCGGAACGACGAAACTTGAAAAATCTCAACCTTATGGTGACTAGATATAAATTTGACATCGTCGTGAGGAGGTGGGTAATAGAAGGTACCCATCAAGGATGGGCACAAACCAAATCCTACGTTAACGACACCTGGTTGAGGATTATCTATCATTGGGACCGTGGATGCCCCCAAAGCTGGGTCAGGTCTGGAGAAGGACAGTTGATCGATGGTCACTATCCGACCTTCGTGTGGAAACAACAAGACTCGAAAAACTGTAGTAAACACATCTTTCATAGAATAAGTCCAACTCCATCCTAACAAGAGGTTATAGTCGAGGGGAACATCGACTACCTCTACTTCGACACACATGGTCTTCCCTCCTAATTGCACAAGGAAAGAAGGAACGATGCCATGTGGTCGAAAAGAACGACCGTCGAACGTAGTGAGGAGAGTAGGTGATGGAGACAAAGCGGACTGGCCAATGGCCTTCCAACATGCTAATGACATAATGCATGTCGAGGCACCCTCGTCGACTACCATGCGGAAGATATTCCATGTAAATGTTTTCGTGGGATGAGCCACTACTATCTGAAACGCTACATGATAAGGCAGACGAGGTTTTAAGTCAGTTGTATCTAACATGATGGTACCCGGGTTGCAAGTCTCTATAGAGCCCAAAGTGGTTAACAAGGATTTCCTCTGAGCAGGGTAGCTTTGGAGGATCTCCAAAGTAGACATTGCACAAGGGGTTTGTGATAAATCCTCCACCACAGAGTAGTTCTAGGCGGACCTTGCGTTTGGGTTGTGAGAAGATTTTTTAAATGCACCCTTTGGAATGCGTGTCATAGTTTCTCCCAACGTCTTCTCAATCTGTAGAGGAAGATATGGGAGGACAACTTATTTACCCTTCTTAGAAGCGCTTGGTTTACTATAGTCATGCGCTCTAGTCGTTATGAAAGCATCACCCCTAACCATATATACGTTTGCGGATGAGGGATTGTTTGGAGGAGGGCAGGCTTCTTGGCTACCCCCTTCTGTGCTTGTAGAGGCTTGAGTTAAATTTTTCCCATGTTGAAAGGGATTAGTCAACACTACTTGCTGTTGCTGTGTAACAAACTTTTGGGCCTCTACAAGTCGAGGACAAAGATGGGTTGGGTGGTCTTCCGCACACAAGTTGCAGAGATACCTTGCCTTCCGTTTTTCCGTGGTGTCCCCGCCAACATTATCAGTGGATTTTTTATCCCCCTTACCCTTCTTTCATTGTTTTTTCTTCCCTTCAGGCTGTTGGGTGGCCTTTGGGTTAGTCGAC
Organism: Picea engelmannii; assembly: GCA_009831015.1. Taxonomy (NCBI): domain Eukaryota; kingdom Viridiplantae; phylum Streptophyta; class Pinopsida; order Pinales; family Pinaceae; genus Picea; species Picea engelmannii. The sequence continues at coordinate 438,473 of ML780126.1, read as the reverse complement.
TTCATGGAGTGTACGTCCGACGTTTGGGTAGGGGGAGCAGCCAAAGCAATAGTTTGGCTGGCCGCTGTGTGTTGTATAGATAACTGTTGCAACTTTTTTGTCAATTGCTTAGCGGGCTTGGTTTTTGCTAAACCAACAATACCATCGACATGTGGTCCAAATCTCTGTCTAGTTTTATCCAGTATCGAATGTGGCGCATCGGGCCAGATGTTGTATAATAAACCAGACTGAGAATAGATGAGCTCAAACTGTTGAGCCCTCATGATGGCATCTTCTTCAGAGAAAACTCTGGAAGTTGCGATGTCTTTGGATAACTGTGGGACCAAAGACTTAAGGAACCACTCAAGCAGGAATGCTGGTGGGACGGGTACTTTGATTAGACTCTTCCGACGTTTCCATTCTTGGATATGATCAGAGATATGGTCCGCTGTTGTCTGTTCGAAATTGGTGAGTAGCTCTGTGCCAACATCGTATCTCACAGGTAACTGGAAATGGTTAAGGAAGGCCATCGCCAATTCACCAAAAGAAGAGTATCTTGAGTGATCAATCTCGATGTACCATTTCACGACACTCCCAATAAGAGTGCGTTGAAACAATCGCAACTGTACAGAGTCATCTTTCAATGAGTTAGATGAACACCAAATATGGAAGGTAGTCACATGATCACCTGGATATCCATTAGGCTTGGCTTCGAACTTTGGAATGTACGAAGGCAACTTCGTTGGCATAGGAGGCCAACGTGGATCGTGACAAATAGGATCATTTAACAACCTTGTCAAATCTGACAAGTGTAAAGTTGCCAGGAATGGTAGTTTGGGTTGCTACTGATAACCTGGGAAAAAGGGTCCTGGAGTTTGACTGGCACCAGGTTTCCAGGAAAAGTTTGGCTGCTGGCCCGGATTTTGGTAGAAACCATGGCCCTGACCAGCGTAAGGATTTTGCATTTGTGGAGACATCATTGGCTGATTTACCATAAATGACATAGGGTGTTGGGCATGTGTCGTGTTTGAAGGAATTTGGGAAGGATTACCCCATGCCGGTCCTGATGGGAGAGACATAGTAGTCTATCCAGGGTTCCATTGACTGTGGAAAGAATTACCCTAGAATGACATTCCATAGGAGGGAACGGATCCTTGTCCCGAGTTCCAAGGTCCTGCTATATGTGCCCCTTGCGCAGGAATAGTACCCTACGCCAGAGTAGATTGTCAAAAAATGGGATTACCCCCAGACGGGAAAGCGGTGGATGAGAAAGTGTTGTTACCAATCATCCCATTCCAAACAAATGGTGTCGAACCTACCGACATACTGTGTGCAAGTGTTCCTTGACTCCCTGCTCCAAATAAACTAGTGTGTGCAGGCTGCCCGATAGATTGCTGATGCGGACCACCAAGCGAAGGGGATGAAGGGGGGATATGAACTCTTGCGTAAGGAAAAGCGTTAAAAGGGACATGAGTGCCCCCAAGTTGACCTTGCAGGGGAGCATTAGATCTCCCTTCCCCTAGACCCAAAGTCTGTAAAGTGGAGTAAGTGAGTGCAGGACTTGTATCCAAACTACACATACTGTATGAGAACAGAGGGCCTGTCGCACTAGGTGTGAAGGGGGTTATGGCCACCGCCATAGACGGGTTCGATCCACTGTGCGATGTAGTTGCGGCCGAGACCATGGTGGTTTGGACCGACAACGGTAAGTTAGGAGATGATTCTCCTGTGGTAGAAACTGTGTTGGGAATGGAAGAATTCCCAGAAGAAGTAACAACGTTTGTTTCCATAGCTGTGTGAGGCATTGTCTGGCGTTCGTGAAATTGGATTGGTGCAGTAAATGATGCTCAGATATCAGTGGTTGGGGTTTCAACCGAGCCAAGATTGGCGGTTGATTCCTCTAAGAGTTGTTCGGGCACAAAGGTGTGTAACCCGGTTGCTTCGAAAGACCCTTGTTGGTCTAACTTCCGCCTTAATGGTGGCGGGGGTGGCTCCAGTGTAACTGGCGGCAGGCCCAGAAGCCTTCGTGACCGGTGGAGCTCAGGATCCTCCACTGTGTGAGAATATCCAAGACACGCTAAGGTATTCTACACGTTCAAAAAGTATAACACACTAAAAAGAATCCCCTAAGATATAAGACAAGCAATCACTAAACTATTTGGAAGAATAGTTACAACAACCAACACTAGAGAAACTTACCGGTGCAAGTGCAACTCGAATACGGAAGCACCCACCGGGTATACTCTGCAAAGCATGGCCCGATGTCTATCCTATGTACTGCGGTATACCCCCACAGTCACCCATGTATGTCCCTAAAAATATTGGCAACTAGGTTGCCAGCACACGAACAGTCACCAGGTGGGTACAATCGAAAGTCGGGTAGACCACAATGAGCAGGGTATCAAGCCCGAAACCTGTCAAGGGTATCGAGAGAAAATGGCCCGAAAGACAACTAAGGACCTCGAATGGATTCGAGACCCACGAAGCCCCGTGGCAAATGCAAACGACGTAATCCCAAAACAAGCCCTCGATATGTGTTCTGCACTACGATTGGTCCGACTTTGGAGGGGTTATCTCTGCTACCTTTCTGCATGCGACCTCGTGTTTATCCCCTGTGTTAGAGGGGGGTCCCGGATAACTTCCATGAAACTGGACTTAGACACTCCCTATCGCAGACTCTAATGTTTGGTTTTGAATGGCCTTGGAGAGTTTCCTCTCCAACCTAATCCAAGGCCCTAGTCCTGAACTAGTTTGTGAACCCTACAAACAAAAAGTCTAATAGATTTTAAATTAGCGTTGATTTTATGGTTTTTTCTTACATCAAGGGGTATGAGGGTGAAACTGATGATGTGTAGAGATGAAAGAAAAAACAAATGAAAAAAGCTGGAAACAAAAGACTTTTTCGAAATGCAAAATTTCAACAACTTTTCACAAAGAAAGATTTTTTTTTCTTTTCAATTTTTCTAAGATTTTATACAACAAACATAAAGGAATTTCGCTCGACTACGAGCTACTTATGCTCTAAATGCACTGCAAAAACTTACGAAATAAAAGACTTCTCCCTAGCTAATGATGTAGAAACACACTCTTTAAACAAAGAAGAAAATAAAAAGAGATTTTTTAATTTTTTATTTAAGTGCTAGTAAAGCAACAAAGGGAAAATACCGACAAGCACAAAACCAAGAAAAACAAATTCTAGCTTAAAGCGCAGATAAAAAAGAATCAGAGTAAAGACACACAATGGCAATAAAGAAAACAAAGACTCTTACGCTTGTCTAAAAAACATAGTTTTATTTTTTATTTTTTTTTATTTATATTTTCTGTTAACTATCAACTGAGAAAAAGCAAGCTAAGGGTAAGATGACCTAACCTACTGATTATTCAACCCTAGACTCAAACACCTGAGAGGAATACTTCTCATCAAAGGAGGGGATGACTGCCCCACCCTGAACAAAAAGTAGTCTGTCAAGCACGCTACTGTCACTAAAACAGCACACGTGCAAACACGTGCTGAATTGAAACAGAAAGCATGAACACGCGGGGTGATCTTGTACAGGCCGTGTGTATGCCTAAATTCTAAGACAAAAATGAAAATAGACAGTCCAGACCAGGAAGAGGCCTCTGATATTGATAACTAGGGTCCCTTGAAGGCTTGGATGTTCTTTATAATAGAAAAGAAAAATAATGCAAGGAATAACAACGCGAAAAAAGAAATCTGAGATAGGACTGTGAACCAGCAAGACTCAGACGGGATTCCAGAAAACCCCCTGAGAATGTATAATTCTGACAGGGAAGAGGTGGACTTCCTCTAAAGTTCTCTGAACTCCTACACGCTACTTCTATCTCTACAGCTAGCATTCACACGCGGGATGTAAGAGGATAGGGCGTGGGTACACGTGTGCAGGCCTTCTGTAGGCCACGTGTACCTCTGTATGTCCCGACAACTACCGTCAGGCAAAAGTCAGGGAAAACTGGTATGAAGAGCCAGGCTCCCTGCTAGCTCAGACCTTACAAAAAAAGATAGGCAAAGAAAAACAAAAAAACCTATTCTTTAAACTACCAAAAAACTCAAATAAATCTAGAAACCCTAAAGAGTATTCTCCCCAGTACGGTTGCCAATTCTATTGTTGGGAAAAATACCCTATGGACTAGCAAACTAGGGTCAGAATTGCATGCAGATTTTGACCAAAAAGAAATAACTTTTTTACCTACAACCCAAAACTTAAACCCCTCTTTCACAGTACATACATGGAAAGGGACTACTAACCTTGTTACCGACGTTCCATGTAGATCCTCTGTTGTGATTTGACCACTTGCTTGCACTGCTCCTTCCATAGATGACCTGCAATCAAGACAAATAACAACTATGCATGCATGCTACTACTCTACTCAAGGGTTAGAAATCAAGCATAAATTAACCAAACCATAGATAATTCATGCATTGGGATGGGAAAATTATTCTTCTTATTAATTGAAAATGAATCAACTTACAATCAAAGCTGATACCGGCCACCGCTCCTTGAACTTGATCCTGGGCTCCTCTTCTTCTGTCCTCCAACTGCTTTGCGTTAAATCTCCTTTGGCATGAGGAAAGGATAAAGGGTTGGGACAATGGATTACGTAAATGGGCAGAGTTTCTTCTCTATATTGTTTCCTTCTCCAAATGGTACCCCTACCCCTTCTTTTATAGGCTAGAAGGAGCTAGGGTTTTGGACGAACCCTCGACCATGCATGGCCGAGAGTTTCAGTTAACTGACCCATAGCTTTTTGTTCCGTCGACAACTTTCCTTTTTTCATGCTTTGTTAGGTACATGCGGGCTATAGTGAGTCGGCCAGCGTGCACACACGTGTAGTAATGGGTTAGGGCACGTGGGCCTTGACACAAGAGGATTTTCAAAGAGTTGTTCAACAGAGTTTTGGCAAAGAAGGGATATGAGTTGGCCTGATGCCAGGTAAGCATGGGTTGTGCAATTTAGGGTTATAACAGTTTCATACTCACTTCTTTCTTGCTCCAAATCTGAAATAAAATCACATGCTCATTGTTGTTCCATATTTGTTTCATACTCATTGATTTATTTCTCTGAATCTGAAAGAAAATCACATGATCACTGCTGTTCCAAAACTGGTTCACATTCATTACCTTCTTGCTCAACTTCTAAAACATACTGACCTCCTGTCTGCTGAAATTCAACTTGCTTATGTGCTTGCAGATTTTCAGAGTAAACCCACTCTCTGATCTTCCTAGAAGCATGGATGTTCTCCTCTACCTCTCAAGCATCTTCAAATAAGCTCCTTAAGGATGAAGACTTTCGTTCTAATAGAAGAAGGGCAAGTTCTGAATGAAGACTGTTATCACTGAAATTTTGTTCGCACATGGTTACAAGGACTCAACATCATCAAACAATGATGAAGTCATCCATGGACCTGAATTAATACCACAAAATTAAAAAAAGGTCAAAAACTATACAAAGTAGTGAAAAATTGAAGAGCGCTTTACATACATTGGGCGAATGCGCGCATGCGCGGAACAAGAACATAGAAATCACGCACAGGCGCACGATGCACGACTGTTAGCGCAAAAATCCACGCACTTGCTAAACAACGCATTTACGTAAGTGGTCGGCCTCCCAACCACTTATGGTTCAGCTCGCAAGCCGATTTGACCCTCAAATCTGCGCTGGATCCGAATGGTGGGCTGGTCAAAGACCTAATAATGCCCCAATTGGCCTCTTTTCACACTACAAAGCAGTTAAACAATAACCCAAATGAATGATATAAAAAGACATGGATGCACCTCATTTTTTCAAGGAATTCAAAGTAATGTTATGCTGCCTCTATTGTTTTGAGGACTCCATCCTTGACACAAGTATATTGTCACCATTACATTAGACAATCCACCTCACCATTGAGTGGATTTGTAAAGAGTTCTTTCATCACCATTTTCCATTTTCTTTGTTGTAAGAAGAGCTAGCTCGTGAGGGTCCAAGAGCCTTCCCTTGGAGGAAGAAGGGACTCATAGTCCACTTTCTTCTTGGTGCTTTGTTTTCATCAATAGATCAACCTGAAACATTGGTGACATGGGTCTTTTGGTTCTTTTTGTTTCTATGTCCCTATGCTCATGAATTTGGTTTTTATTGCATCTCTTAGTTTAATTCTTAATTCTAGTTTTTGTTTTCTTTCTCTAACTCTTTTCTCTACAGCTATCCTACTTAGCAGACCCAACTAAGCTTGCAAGCACCTCTATTTTTCTCACCAAGGTGACGAAAGAGGTGCAACACATTGATGATATCGCTGGGGAAAGGTATCAATTTCATACCTCATTTGGGTTTTGTTGCTCTTCTTTTAGTTTGTTTAACTTGCAGGTGCACTAACCAGCCTAAGCCGACCTGCCAACCAGCTAATTCCAAGTTGAATTGAGAGAAATCTGTTCGAATTTTTCGTTCATGGCCGTGTGCCATTGTTATAACCCTAAATTGCACCACACATGCTTACCTGGCATCAGGCCAACTCATATCCCTTCCTTGCCAAAGCCATGATGAATAAACTCTTGAAAATCCTCTTAAATAAAGTAAAACACGCCCTAAACTACTACTGCACGCGTTGGAACGCTGACAGGCCTACTACTGCATGCGTTGGAACGCTGACTGGCCCACTACAGCCCGCGTTTACCTAACAAAGCACAAAAAATGAAAGTTGCCGACGGGACAAAAAGCTATGGGTCAGTTAAATGAAACTCCTGGCCATGCATGGCCGAGAGTTCGTCCAAAACCCTAGCTCCTTCTAGCCTATAAAAGAAGGGGTAGGGGTACTATTTGGAGAAGGAAAAAGATAGCAAAGAAACTCTACCCAATTGCTGAATCCGTTTGTCCCAACCCTTTAGCCTTTCCTCAAGCTTAAGGAGAATTAAAGAAAAACAGTTGGAGGACAAAGAAGAGGAGGAGCCCAGGATCAGGATCGAGGAATGGTGGCCGGTCTCTATCATTATTGTAATTTGATTCATCTTGAGATTAATAAAAGAATACTTTTCCCGTCCCAATGCACGAGTTATATATATTTTATTTGATTTATGCTTAATATCTAACCCTCAGATAGAAAAATAGCATGCATGCGTAGTGTTTTGTCTTGATTGTAGGATTGTCTTTGGAAGGAGCAGCGCAAGAAAGCGGACAAAGCGCAACGAAGGATCTACACCAAACATCAGTAAAAAGGTTAGTAGGTATTTTCCATGCGTGTGTGCGAAAAAGGGGTTTGATTTTTGGGGTGATAGGTTAAAAGTGATTTCTTTGAGGTCATGATCTGCATACAAGTTCATCCCTAGCTTGTTAGTCCGTAGGGTATTATTTCCCAACAACAGAATTGGTGACTCCACTGGGGATAGTACTCTTAGGGTTTCCGGATTTAAGTGAGGTTTTTGGGTAGTTTAAAAGAGTAGATTTTCTGTTTCTTTGTTTGTTTGTTTTCTGTTAGGTCAGAGCTAGAAGGGAACCTGGTTCTTAATACTAGTTTTTCCTTGACTGTTGCTTGACATTTATTATCGGTACACACAGAGGTACACACAGCCTGCAGAAGGCCTGCACGCGTGTAACCCGTGCCCTAACCTTCTACAACCCGTGTTTGAACGTTTGCTGTAGAGGTTTCAGTAGCGTGTAGGGCTCAGAGAGCTTAAGAGGCAGTCTCCTCTTCCATGTCATAATTCTATATTCTCAGGGGGCTTTCTGGATCCTGTCTGGGTCTTGCTGGTTCACAGTCTTGTTTCAGTCTGCTTTATTGAGTTTGTCATTTTCTACAATTATTTGTCTTTTACGTTAAAGAGGAAGCTTTCAAGCCTTCAAGAGATCCTGGTTGTCAATACCAGAGGCCTCTTCCAGGTCTGGGATGCATGTGTTTGGTTTTTTCTTAGAGTTTTTACATACACGCGGTCTGTGCAAGTGCAGCCCGCGGGTACCCATGCGCTGTTTTAGGTCAGCACACATTTGAACATGTGCTGTTTCAGTTACAGTAGTGGGCTTGACAGGCTGCTTTTCAATTAGGGTGGGGCAGTCATCCCTTCCTGTGGTGAGAAGTATTCCTCTCAGGGGTTTGAGTCTAGGGTTGCACAGTCAGTAGGTTAGGGCCTCTTACCCTTAGCCTGTTTTTTCTTAGTTCATGTTTGATAGAAAAGATAAAAAAGAAAAAAAAATTGTGTTTTATGGTTTTTAGACAAGTGTAAGAGTCGGTGCTTTCCTGATTTCCATTGTGCGTCTTTGCTCTAGTTCTTTGCGGTCTGTGATTTAAGCCAGAATTTTATTTTATTTTCTTGGTTTTGTGCTTGTCGGCATTTTCCCTTTGTTGTTTCATTTAGCACTCAAATAAAATAAAAAAAATATATCTCTTTTTCATTTTCTTCTTTGTTTGAAGATTGTGTTGTTGCATCAATAGCTAGGAAGAAGTATTTTGTTCATAAGTTTTTATAGTACATTTAGAGAATAAGTAGCTCGTATTCGAGCGAAATTCCTTGATGTTTGCTGCATGAAATCTTAGGAAAATTGAAAAGAAAAGAACTCTTTCTTTGAGAAAAGTTGTTGATTTTTGCATTTCAGTAAAAGTTTTTGTTTCCAAGCATTTCTTATTCATTTTGCTTTGAGTCTTTACACACCATCAGTTTCATATTCATACCTTGTGATGTAAAAAAGCCCATTAAAAGCAATGCTAATTAAAATCTATTAGACTTTTTGTTTGTAGGGTTCATATACTAGCTCAAGACTAGGGCCTTGGAATAGGTTGGAGAGTAAACTCTCCAAGGCCACTCAAACCAAACATTGGAGTCTGTGATAGGAAGTGTAGAAGTCCAGTTATGTGGAAGTTATCCAGGACCCCCCTCTAACATAGGGGATAAACACGAGGTCGCGTAAGGAAAGGTAGAGGAGATAACCCCTCCAAAGCCGGACCGAACGTAGTGGAGAACACATATCGAGGATTTGTTGAGGGATTCCGTCATTTTCATTTGCCACGTGGCTTCGTGGGTCTTGAATCTGTTCGAGGTCCTCAGTTGTCTTCCAGACCATTTTCTCTCAATACCCTTGACAGGTTTCGGGCTTGATACCCTGCTCATTGTGGTCTACCCGACTATCGACTGTACCCACCTGGTGACTGTTCGTGTGCTGGAAAACTAGTTGCCAATCTTTTCTAGGGACATACACAGGTGACTGTGGGGGTATACCGTGGTACCTAGGACAGACATCGGGCCACGCTTTGCAGAGTATACCCAGAGGGTGCTTCCGTATTCGATTTGCACTTGCATTGGTAAGTTTCTCTAGTGTTGGTTGTTGTAACTGTTCTTCAAAATAGTTAGTGATTGCTTGTCTTATCTCATAGGGGCTTCTTTTTAGTGTGTGTTACTGTTTGAACGTGTAGAATACCTTAGTGTGTCATGGATCTTCTCACACAGTGGAGGATTCAGAGCTCCACCGGTCATGAAGGCTTCTGGGCCTGCCGCCGGTTATACTGGAGCCACCCCCACCACCATTGAGGCGGAAGCTAGACCAACAAGGGTCTTTCGAAACAACCGGGTTACCAACCATTGAGCCCGAACAACTCCCGGAGGGATCAACTGCCAATCTTGGTTCGGTTGAAACCCCAACCACTGATACTTGGCCGCAAGTTATTGTGCCAATTCAATTTTATGAACGCCTGTCAGTGCCTCACACAGTTATGGAACCAAATTCTGTTACTTATTCTGGGATTTATTCCATTCCCAACACTGTTGCTACCACAGGAGAAGCATCTCCTAACTTGCCATCGTCGGCCCGAGCCACTATGGTCTCGGCCGCAACTATGTCGCACAGTGGACCGACCCCAATTGTCGCGGCGGCCATAAATCCTTTCACACCTAGTGTGACTGGCTCTTCATTTTCATACGGTATGCCTAGTTCAGGTACAATTCCTGCACTCACTCAATCCACTTTACAGACTTTGGGTCTGGGGGCAGGGAGCTCTAACGCTCCTCTGCAAGGTCAACTTGGGGGAATTCCTGTCCCTTTTAATTCTTTTCCTTACACTGGAGGCCATATCTCTCCTTCTTCCCCTTCGCTCGGTGGTCTGCATCAGCAGTCCGCCGGGCAACCTGCACACACAAGTTTCTTGGGAGCCGGGAGTCAAGGAACACCTGCGCAAACACTGCCGGTAGGTTCGTCACCGTTTGTTTGGAATGAGACGTTTGGTAACAATACTTTTGCATCCACTGCTTTCCCATCTGGGGGCACTCCCATATTTGGACAGTCTACTCCGGCACAGGGTACTATTCCTGCGCCGGGGGCACATATACCAGTACCTTGGAACTCAGGACAAGGATTCGTTCCCTCATCTGGAATGCCGTTCTGGGGTAATTATTTCCACAGTCAATGGAACCCTGGACATACTTCTATGCCTATCCCAATAGGACCGGCATGGAGTAATCCTTCCCAAAGTCTGTCAAACACGATGAATGCCCAACATCCTATGTCCTTTATGGGGAATCAGCCAATGATGTCTCCACAGATGAAAAATCCTTACGCTGGTCAGGGCCATGGTTTCTACCAGAATCCGGGTCAGCAGCCAAACTTTTCCTGGCAACCTGGTGCCAGTCAAACTCCAGGACCCTTTTTTCCAGGCTATCAACAATAACCCAAACTACCATTCCTGGCGACGTTACACTTGCCAGATTTGACACGATTGTTAAATGATCCTATTTGTCACGATCCACATTGGCCTCCTATGCCAACAAAGTTGCCTTCGGATATTCCAAAGTTCGAGGCCAAGCCTAACGAAGATCCAGGTGATCACGTGACTACTTTCCACCTCTGGTGTTCATCTAACTCACTGAAAGATGACTCCGTCCAGTTGTGATTGTTTCAACGCACTCTTATCGGGAGTGCCGCGAAATGGTACATCGAGATTGATCACTCATGATATTCTTCTTTTGGCGAACTGGCTATGGCCTTCCTTAACCATTTCCAGTTACTTGTGAGATACGACGCCGACACCGAACTGCTTGCCAATTTCGAACAGACGACAAAGAACCATATCTCTGATCATATCCAAGAGTGGCGACGCCGAAAGAGTCTAATCAAAGTACCGGTTCCACCAGCATTCCTACTGGAGTGGTTCCTTAAGTCTTTAGTACCGCAATTATCCAAAGACGTCGCAAATTCTGGGGTTTTTTCCGAAGAAGATGCCATCATGCGAGCTCAATAGTTTGAGCTCATCTATTCTCAGTCTGGTTTATTATACAACATCCAGTTGGATGCTCCATGATCAATACTGGATAAAACTAGACAGAGAGCTGGACCACATGTCGATGGTATCGTTGGTTCAGCCCAAACCAAGCCCGCTGAGCAATTGACAAAAAAATTGCAACAATTATCTATCCAACACTCAGCGGCCAGCCAGACTACTGCTTTGGCTGAGCCTCCTACCCAAACGTTGGAAGTACACTCCGTGTAGACGACTAACCCAAAGGCCACCCAACAGCTTGAAGGGAAGAAGAAACAATGCAAAAAAGTTAAGGGGGATAAAAAACCCACTGATAATGCTGGCGAGGGCACCAAGGAAAAACGGAAGGCGAGGTATCCGTGCAACTTGTGTGTGGAAGACCACCCAACCCATCTATGTCCTCGACTTGCAGAGGCCCAAAAGTGTGTCACACAACAACAACAAGCCGTGTTGACTAATCCCGTTTAGCATGGACAAAATTTAACTCAAGCCTCTACAAGTGCCGAAGGGGTAGCCAGGAAACCTGCCCTCCCCCAAATAATTCCTCTTCCATGAACATATATATGGTTAGGGGTGATGCTTTAATAATGACTAGAGCACACGACTATAGTAAACCAAGCGCCTCTGAGAAGGGAAAAGAAGCCGAAATCCCATCTCTTCCTCTACAGATTGAGAAGACGTTGGGTGAAACAATGACACGCATTCCAAAGGGTGCATTTAAGAAAGATTCTCACAATCCAAATGCAAGGGCCGCCCAGAATTACTCTGTGGTGGAAGATTTATCCCAAACCCCTTGTGCAATATCATCTTTGGAAGTCCTCCAAAGTTTCCTTGCTCAGAGGAGAGCCTTGTTGACTTTAGGATCTACGGAGACTTGTAACTCGGGTACCATCATGTTAGATACCACTAACTTTAAACCTCGTCTGCCTTACCACGTCATGTTTCATATAGTAGTGGCTCATCCCACGAAAACTTTTACACAGAATATCTTCCGCACGGTGGTCGACGAGGGCGCTTTGACTTGCATCATGTCGTTAGCATGCTGGAAATCCATTGGTCAGACCGCTTTGTCTCCATCACCTACTCTCCTCACTGCGTTCGATGGTCGTTCTTTCTGACCACATGGCATCGTTCCTTCTTTCCCTGTGCAGTTAGGAGGGAAGACCGTGTGTGTTGAAGTAGAGGTAGTCGATGCTCCCCTCGACTATAACCTCTTGTTAGGTCAGAGTTGGACTTATGCTATGCAAGCTGTGGTTGCTATAGTTTTCTGAGTCTTGTTGTTTCCAAACGAGGGTCGGATAGTGACCATTGATCAATTGTCCTTCTCTAGGCCTGGCCTAGGTTTGGGGGCATCCACGGTTCCCATGATTGATAATCCTCAGCCCGGTGTCGTTAACGTAGGAGTTGGTTTGTGCCCATCCTTGATGGGTACCTTTGATTACCCACCTCCGCATAACGATGTCAAGTTCATATCGAATCACCACAAGGCTGAGATTTTTCACGTTTCATCATTCCGCACGACTTACTTTGAGGATCCATGGATTCTTTCTTCCCCATCAGCCACGATGGATGAGACAGGGCACTCCGGCATGTCCATGCCCTTGTCGGCCGCTGAAGTAGCATACTCTTTAGTCTAGCAAGCTTCAGTTAACACTGATCCAACTCTTGCACAAGAGTTAGATCCACTTCTAGAGCCTATTTGGGCTTAGGGTTCTCCCACCAACATCGATTCGTTAGACTTAGTCTTGCCCTCTAACAAGGCAGTAATTGAAGCAATGACTAGTCCGGACAAACCTTGGGAAGATCTTCATCACAGATCATATTTCCTCCCAAAGTTAAGCCGAATCAAAGCAGGAGAATTCACCGTGACTAGGACTGGAGATAGGTCTTGTCATACTAATCCCTTAGCTACAGACAAGATCTATGCTGAGGGTAATATGGCAACCATTTCTGAAATGATACCTATCAATATCTCCCGAACCCCTGGCATCATAGACAATGTTTTCGTAGGGGCATACAACTCCCCCGAGGAGATGCCAAGCATCGACCCACAAAGAGTCTATCATGAGCTACCTTTGTTGTTTTTCAAGCTCGCTTTGAGATCCGAAAGAAACATCCGATGAGACTGCATTTATGCTTTTTGATCTCGTCCGGATTAACTGAGAAAAGTAACCATTATGGAGTCTTCTTTAAGCCCTTTTCAGACTCCTTAAAGATGAAAAGATTGCCGAGTGACCTTGTTTCTTCACACTCATTAAATTGGTCCAGAAGAACATTCCTTAAACGGGTCTCCTTTTAAGCCCTTTTCAGACCCTCTGAAAATGAAAAGATTGCTGAGCGATCTTGTGACCTTTCATGCTCGTTAAACTGAAATTTGAAGTCACGTCTGTCCGGCAGTAGTTTAACCCTTTTTCGGTCCAGACGGTCAACTGTACGAACAAATGAACACTCTATTGAATTCCCATTCTTTAGAAGAGTATCCTCAGGTAAAATTTTATTCCTTTTTCGGGCCTGAGGGACTAAATCTACGAAAAAGAAACCCCCCTGGAGTCCATAGTTAATCTCTTTTCAGACTCCCTAAAATTGAAAAGATCACCGAGTGACATTATTCTTTCACACTCGTTAAAATGGTCCAGAAGAACATTCCTGACGGAGTCCATAGTTAAGCTTTTTTCAGACTCCTTAAAAGTGAAAAAATAACCGAGTGATCTTGTCCTTTTCACACTCGTTAAAATGGTTTTGAATTAATGTCTCGTCGGTGCTAGTTTACCCCTTTTTCGAACCAACTAGACTATCTTCGAAAAATGTACCCCAATGGAGTTTCCTTTTATGCTTTTTCAGACTCTCTAAATATGAAAAACCACTGAGCTTCCCTTCTCTGGGCTCGTTAAACTTACATAGAAGGACATTACCATTGTGTGTTCTATCAACCGCATTGGCATACCTTACCCATCAGCCTTGTGACAGTTTGCTTCTGCGTCTTAACACCTTTGGCCACTGGAGGATTTTTCCTGAGTATTATTTTGCCAGAACATCAGTCTTGTCCTTGTGCCTTGAGCTTGTATGTTTTCCATACTCGTTCCTCCATTGTAATGTAATATTCCTTTATTCTTTTTCAAAATCATCAAAAAGAACAAAAAAATCCAATATACCCCAAAAAGAGGATGGGAAAAGTATTTTCTTTATTGGCAGCATAATGAGTCTCCCTTGGATAAAACACATCCATCTATTTCATCATCAGACTATGGGATGTAGTATGACCTTAGGAAGCTTTGCTCGCTATATAGATTTGTGTCCTCCACCGTTTGGTTACTCTTCCAAACATATGGAGAGTTTGCGTTGCCTCCTTCTTCGTAGACTTATGATTAACAGATATGCTGCTTGAGTCTTATCACTTGTCGTGCTATTATCCAAGGGAAGTTTGTCACTAAGCCTGAGTCGGCCCCTCTGCAATATGTCTCTTGTCCGCATACCCGACCATCCTGAACGTCCAATCAAGTCTTTGTTAGAAATCACCGAAGCCTTCAGTCCGATCATCAAGATTATCAAGTCCATAACCGACGAGACGTCGAAGACCTCTGGGTAGTGCAGTTGTACACACATATTACACTCCTACCTGAGTTTTAGAAGATTTTTAAGTTGTTGCTCGAGCTATGAAGTAAAACCATCAGGCCGAATTAGCTTCTGGGAGATGGATACTTACATGTATATGTTTCTGATTTCGAGATGTAGCTCCGCTGTGTATTATTCGCAGATACTCTTCATAGTTGTTTGACATGGATCTACAGTGTATTTGATTGGTAGACATGGTTCTATTTTATCCCGAGCATGGGTATGCCTGCCTCGGTGAGACATTTGATATTTTTTCAGACGACACCTCCTGATTCCTGATTCCTGGGCTCGCTCATTCAGCATATCAATACAGATTGGTAAAGAATTGGTAATGTATTTCGGCCATCAGATGCTCTTATGACCTCACACATTAGGGGGCATCTGTTATAACCCTAAATTGCACCACACATGCTTACCTGGCATCAGACCAACTCATATCCCTTCCTTGCCAAAGCCATGCTGAATAAACTCTTGAAAATCCTCTTAAATCAAGTAAAACGCACCCTAAAATACTACTGCACACATTGGAATGCTGGTAGGCCTACTACTTCACGCGTTGGAATGCTGACTGGCCCACTACAACCCGCGTTTACCTAACAAAGCACAAAAACAGGAAATTTTCCGACGGGACAAAAAGCTATGGGTCAGTTAACTGAAACTCCCGGCCATGCATGGCCGAGAGTTCATCCAAAACCCTAGCTCCTTCTAGCCTATAAAAGAAGGGGTAGGGGTACTATTTGGAGAAGGAAAAAGATAACAAAGAAACTCTGCCCAATTTCCGAATCCGTTTGTCCCAACCCTTTAGCCTTTCCTCAAGCTTAAGGAGAATTAAAGAAAAGCAGTTGGAGGACAAAGAAGAGGAGGAGCCCAGGATCAGTATCGAGGAACAGTGGCCGGTCTCTATCATTATTGTAAGTTGATTCATCTTGAGATTAATAAAAGAACACTTTTCCCGTCCCAATGCACGAGTTATATATATTTTATTTGATTTATGCTTAATCTCTAACCCTCAGATAGAAAAATAACATGCATGCGTAGTGTTTTGTCTTGATTGTAGGATTGTCTTTGGAAGGAGAAGCGCAAGAAAGCAGACAAAGCGCAACTGAGGATCTACACCAAACATCAGTAAAAAGGTTAGTAGGTCTTTTCCATGCTTGTGTGCGAAAAAGGGGTTTGATTTTTGGGGTGATAGTTTAAAAGTGATTTCTTTGAGGTCATGATCTGCATACAAGTTCATCCCTAGCTTGTTAGTCCGTAGGGTATTATTTCCCAACAATAGCTCTGAAGTACAGCCATCAGGCTGAATTAGCTTCTGGGAGATGGATACTTTATATGTATATCTTTCTGATTTTGAGATGTAGCTCCGCTGTGTATTATTCGCGGCTACTCTTTATAGTTGTTTGACATGGATCTACAGTGTATTTGATTGGTAGCCATGGTTCTATTTTATCCCGAGAATGGGTATGCCCGCCTTGGTGAGACATTTGATATTTTTTGCAGACGACACCTCCTGATTCCCGATTCCTGGGTTCGCTCATTCAGCATATCAGTACATATTGGTAAAGAATTGGTAATGTATTTCGGCCATCAGATGCTCTTCTGACCTCACACATTAGGGGGCATCTATTATAACCCTAAATTGCACCACACATGCTTACCTGGCATCAGGCCAACTCATATCCCTTCCTTGCCAAAGCCATGCTGAATAAACTCTTGAAAATCCTCTAAAACAAGTAAAACGCGCCCTAAACTACTACTGCACGCGTTGAAACACTGGAAGACCTACTACTGCACGCATTGGAATCCTGGCTGGCCCACTACAGCCTGCGTTTACCTAACAAAGCACAAAAATAGGAAAGTTGTCGACGGGAAAAAAAGATATGGGTCAGTTAACTAAAACTCCTGGCCATGCATGGCTGAGAGTTCATCCAAAACCCTAGCTCCTTCTAGCCTATAAAAGAAGGGGTAGGGGTACTATTTGGAGAAGGAAAAAGATAACAAAGAAACTCTGCCCAATTGCCGAATCCGTTTGTCCCAACCCTTTAGCCTTTCCTCAAGCTTAAGGAGAATTAAAGAAAAGCAGTTGGAGGACAAAGAAGAGGAGGAGCCCAGGATCAGGATCGAGGAACGGTGGCCGATCTCTATCATTATTGTAAGTTGATTCATCTTGATATTAATAAAAGAATACTTTTCCCGTCCCAATGCACGAGTTATATATATTTTATTTGATTTATGCTTAATCTCTAACCCTCAGGTAGAAAAATAACATGCATGCGTAGTGTTTTGTCTTGATTGCAGGATTGTCTTTGGAAGGAGCAGCGCAAGAAAGCGGACAAAGCGCAACAGAGGATCTACAACAAACATCAGTAAAAAGGTTAGTAGGTCTTTTCCATGCTTGTGTGTGAAAAAGGGGTTTGAGTTTTGGGGTGATAGGTTAAAAGTGATTTCTTTGAGGTCATGATATGCATACAAGTTCAGCCCTAGCTTGTTAGTCCGTAGGGTATTATTTCCCAAAAAAAACCATATATGCATGGGTTTTTAGGCCCATAGACACGCATCGTGCACCCATGCACTTGACTCACGGTTCTGTTATGCACACGTGCACTTTTTAACTTGTCTCTGCTCGCGTGCATGCGCTCTGTCTCCACTGGGACCCGTGCATCTGTGCAAAATTTCACATTGTAAAGTTGTTGAGATGTGGGGAAGGCAGTTTGCCTTCTTAAAAATTATGTCAAGCATATTTTAAAGCTACACCACACTTAGTCCCCTCATCATATAAAGGGGTTATTCAAAAAACACATACGCACTTAGGAGGATAAAATCAATTTCCCTTATTTTCTTTTTGCCACATGGATGGCTTGTTTTGACTCACAAGATAAGTTGGAAATAAATTTTTAATCACATTTAACTTGCATTGGGACTAGAAGTTGAGTAACAATCACTTAGTATGCTCTTCTCTCGCACCTCCAAGCATTCTTGAGAATCAGAAAAAGATTGTGAAACGATTTCATCTCCCTTAAGAACATTAAAACCTTTAGGAGAGGACAACAACCCTTCTTGGGACTCCTCTTAGTTTTCTTTTTCAAACACATATTAATATTGTAACAGGCCCATACA
>ML780126.1:395541-420353 GCA_009831015.1 Picea engelmannii | reverse complement strand
ACCCCACCCTTTTCTTGACGAAACTATCCACTCCCATTTTTAATCAACGAGGTTGGTTTGCACCCCCAACCTCCAAAAACAACTACATCTAAAATATTTCTAAAAACTCAGTAAGTTTTCCTCCACAGGAGGTGCCAAAAGAAATTTTTTAGTCTAGGTAGGATTTCGGGGATAGGCATCCAAAAAAATCCCCGTTATCTGGTTCTCACATTGTCAAAACATAGAGGTTGTCAAATAGGGAATTGAAAATCCTCCAAGTCAAGTGTTCCAATTACCATAAGGCAGGAAGATACCCGTGAAGGGTTGAAGGCCGAGGTCCGCTTGTTCTGTGCATCCCCCCTTGAGGCACCCACCTCTTGGATGGGATCCAGCCCGTGACCCATTTCTTAGGCCAAAAATCTAAATGCCACACTTTGACCGAGGTACCTAGTGACCAACTTTAGGACATCTACCTAGGTGGAAATTGTGGGCTGCAATTGCACCTTGATTGGATTTTGTGTGGCTATTGGGAAATACTGCCAGTTCTTTCTGGATATGCCCCCTTTACCCCTCATTATAACCAATTATTTCATCCTTCACTAGTTTCTCTTCCAGTGACTTTAGACCCCACTGTTGAGTACTATTGGAAGGTCCAGTGCTATTTGAGAGGAAGGGCGTTACGTCTTCTAGGACACGAGCATTTTCTTTCTTTTGATTCCCCCATGCGGACAAAACCCACTTACCCATATATATGCTTCTTTTTCAAATTTTTTTTTATGTATGATGCACATCTGATTACAGTTTGATTTGGATATATATATTGTGTAAATATTCAAACACAAAGGCTCTTGTTTCTATATTACTCTCACCACTTTTTTCACACATTCACACAGCTAGTCTAACATCATAGGGGAACCACAGAACCCTTGTCGTTCATGATGCTTTCTAAACCTCCCTCCTATCTTAGGGGGAGTATCTGGTCGTGCCCACTCATCAACACCTCCTTCACACACTCCTGTGAGTGATACTATTTTAGGATAAACTTTGCTTGGTTCTACATTACTTGGGTCAACTTCCCAAGGTCATTCATTCACTCGCTCTCCTTTACACAGAAGCGGGGGACCTACTTCCTCTCAAGGAGGGAGCACCAACCCACCTAGCCCCCCTCAAGGGTTAGGTTCGTAACACACTATGGCTGGAGATAATCCTCCCCCCCCACTGCAGATGCCATATTTGGCCTCTCTCAACATACCGGATCTCACCAAACTCACCAATGATCCTATATTGCATGATCCCACATGGCCTGCAATGCCCACCAAAGTACCTTCAGACATACCAAAGTTTGAGGGAAAGGAAGGTGATGACCCTGCCAACCATGTCATGACCTTCCACCTATGGTGATCCTCCAATAGCATTATAGATGATTCCATCAGACTGCAATTATTTCAACGCACACTCACTAGACCATCGGCTAAATGGTATGTCGAAGAAAAATCAGGGTCCCACACAACTTTTGAGTCATTGGCCAAAGAATTCTTGACCTTCTTTCAATTACCCATCCGCCACGGCAATGGTCTAGAACTACTTTCTAATTTCAAACAAACCTCAGCCACACACATCGCTGACCACATTCACAAGTGGCGTAGGCGACGTAGTTTGTGCAAAGAAGAAACCACCAAGCAACAATGTCTCAACTGGTTTCTTAGATCACTTGTCTCTCTCCTCGGTAAGGATGTAACTTCCACCTTCCCTCAATATAAAGAGGAAGCCATCAACAAGGCCCAATGGTATGACCTCATCTATGCACAGTCAGGGTACTTATATACTGTACTTCCTAATCTTCCAAAACCTGTACCATTTGGCCAAGACAAACCTGGGATGTCTCACTCAGTAGACAGACAGATTGGTGCCACTACTCACCATGGTCCACAACCACAACCACCACCGATGTATGGAACACCTCAATACCCGCCGGCGTACGGGGGAACTTCTTATTACCCCCCACCCCCTTATCAACAACCATACCCTGTTGCTATACCTCCACCCATCAGTGGCCCACCGGTAGCACCTCCCATACATCCACCTATTCCAACAAACAACGATACTCCCTCAACCTCAGCTTATAGTAATAGCGAAAGAACTACACCTTCCTATGTACCTTATGGATCGACACCACCACAAAATCCATACTTCCCATTCCCTGGTCCTCCACAACCCATGGCTCCCCCACATCCTCATGCGGGGGTGAATTTTGTTCAACCCTCTGCTGTTCAACAATACCAAAGTTTTGAACAGTTAAATACAACCAATCCAACCCATCCACTGAACAATGCCAAGAAGAAAGGACAGAACAGGAATAACAACAACCCAGGTCAAGGCGGGAATCAACCCCCACAACACCAACCCACTGGGGGCAACCAGAACCAAGGGAACCAAACCCCCCAAGGGGGAAATAATAATAAATGCCAAGGGATAAATAATGTTAAAACCATCTTCCCTTGTACCCTTTGTGGTGAGTTCGGCCATTACACTCATCATTACCCCTAGATCACTGATTTAAAGTGGTTGAAAGACTCTGGTAGTCTTCCACATTCTCCTGAACAGCCTGCCCCTCCGCAGACACCACAACAATACGTGCAACAACCCCCTCCCGCCGTGCTGCAAAATCCTATTCCACATCAAGGTGTGATAAACACCCAACATGACACACAGCATCCCCCACCTCAGGTGGGACAATACCTCAACCCCAACAATCCAGTAGATCGTACAATTCTCCTCATCAGTGAGGAAGAAATCCTTCTGCAAATGCGTAATCATCAGTATCATGCCCCCGCTAAGTCTACTCCCATCCCTCTAGAGACAAACCCTCCACTGACGGGACCCCCATTGGTAATCCCTCGCCCTTCCGCCGAACCACCGCTTCGCATCCCTTACATCCCATTGCGCAGGAATGTCCACAACCCACAAGCTAGGGTAGCTCATAACTATAGTTTGGTAGACGACTTAGCACAATCCCCGGCTGCCATGTCAATCTTGGAAGTCCTTCAGACTTGTCCAACTTAGCGGAAATCACTACTTTCTGCTTTGGGGGCAGTCGACCCTGTAGATACCAGACTCATTACCTTTGATATTGATAGCGGAGAACCTTGTCTTTCCGCCTTGATCGCTTTTCAAATACCAGTGAAAATACAAAATATCACAGTTGATCGATGTATCATCGATGAAGGTGCATCTACATGCATCATGTCCAAAACAGTATGGCAGAAACTTGGTTCCCCGGAACTCATACCCTCTGCCATCACATTACGAGCTTATGACGGACGACCATCCTCTCCTGAAGGGCTCTTCCAAAATGTCCCCGTCGAACTCGGGGGAAAGACTATTCTCATAGATATCGAAGTTATCGACACCCCGCTCGATTATAATATCTTGTTCGGTCATAGCTACATGTACGCTATGAAGGTAGTAGCATCTTCCATCTTTCAGACAATGATGTTCCCTCACAATGGGAAGATCGTTACCATTGACCAAGTCTCACATTATGAGCCTAATCCATTTTCCAACATCGATAACATTCTTCCTCTCATCCACACAAGCCATGACACATATCCACTCGTTGAGATGGGTCCTGGGATTTTTAAAGATCCATCCTTATTAGGAACATATCATGGAGCACCACCACTCCTACACCCTTCCAATCAAGTGTGTGTCATATCATCTAACGAAACTCAAACAGAGGATCCCCTTCCTCCTACAGAGGCTTCTATCATACCTGACGTCCCACTCGTCACAGAACCCCCCCCCTCAAGAACCCCATGGACACTCGTCGACCCCACCAGTCCACGATTCCACCTCTCCCCAAGGACATAGTCTAGTTTTGGAGACAGTTCCCCAACCCCTCACTCAAATTTCATTCTTTTACCCTCCACCAGGTATCGAAGCTTTTCAGGTAGCCACAATGCTCACACTACCTAATATGGTGTTAGAAATCCTAGTGTGGTATTTACACCCACCAGAGATGGTCCCTCAACCATCCCTTCCCCCACAGGAAGGAATCCCCATGACGATTCCCATCCTTACCCCCACCACCCCCCCACTCACTAACCCCCCTGCTACAGCTGGGGCCAGGAGAAAGAAGAAGGAACCCACCACTCCACTTCCTCCACGCATCCCNCCACCTTGCGCACTATGTGAGAAAGAGGGCCACCAAACCAAAAACTATCCATCACTACCTGAATTATGGAATTTGATCCCCCTCAATCAAACTCCCCCAACACCCGCCACTACTGCTAGCCCCGCCACTACCACCCACCCTTCTAGTAGTAAAGGGTTGAGGACCAAATACGCTTGTGCTATATGTTCAGAGTATGGCCATTATACCCATCATTGCCCAACACTACCACGCTTTCGACAGACATTAGCCACCGTATGCCAAAACTTCCAGAACAACCCGAGTCCTGCTACGTCCTCCTCAACAAATATCATTGACATCCGTTATGTCACCACTTCAGTCAATGAACGTATGAGAAGCCCTTGCTCTCTCTGCGATTCATTAGCTCATTTTACCTACCAGTGTCCTATGATCCTTGAATACAGGCAATGTCAATTGACCCTGCTTCACCAACCCGCAGAGGCAATAGTTGACATTACCTCGTCACTAGCGGCTCTTCACGTCATTTCTCCCGAACCTGAGGCACTCCCAACACCTCCATGGTTCTTATATGACGTATCTAAGGATTCACCCCCCAACCCCCCCAACTCTCCCGCTCATTCCCCTACGGACACTCTCCACCCAACCACCACGGGCACCCCTCCATAATTCAATATATGGTTTATGTCAAGTGAACCCTCACCATCTCCTCACAATGTTCCCCCTGCTCCTTCACCAAGGGGAAACCACACAACCATTTTCATCGAGATCACTCCTCACAACCCCTTGTATTCCTGTCACTTCCAATGTGACGAAGAAATACTCGAAGAGTTAAACCACTCGGACTCTCCCTGGGATGCGCTACACCATCGCGCACTCTTCTCTCCATAAGAAGCCCCCATGCCTCCTAACCACAACCCCATTTATGCGGTCGAAACCAAAGATTTTATCCCCTCAGGGCCTATCGACTGGTTAAAAAATCACATCCCTACCCCTGATTCTTTTGAAGAAGGCAACATGGCCAACATTTCCCCCACCATTAAAATCGACATTTCCATTAAAAATGGCATTGTCGAAGAAATCACCATTGGAGCTGCTTGCACTCCTCAGGAAATCGCCGCATATAAAGCCCTCTTCCAGGAATATAGGGATATTTTCGCCTAGTCATACACGGAAAAGCCTGGCCTCGATTCCTCTATTGTCGAACATCGCATCGACACCTGGCCTGACATCACACTAGTTCGCCAAAAACAACAACTTCTACACCCATCCAAAGCTGCGGCTATCAAAGCCGAAATTGACAAGTTACACGCTGCCGGTTTCATTTACCCCATCGCCTATACCTCATGGGTTTCCAACTCTGTACCCATTAATAAAAAACAAGGCACTATATGCATTTGCACAAACTTTCACGATCTCAATCACGCATGTCCCAAAGACAACTTTCCAACGCCTTTCATTGATCAAATTATCGACGACTGCGCCAACCACAAGGCTCTCTCCTTTATGGACGAATTTTCTGGCTATAATCAAATTCAAATCCACCCAGCCGATCAGTATAAAATTGCATTCACTACCCCGTGGGGTACTTTTTCATATCGTGTCATGCCTTTCGGCTTAAAGAATGCTGGTGCAACTTTCCAGCGGGAGATGACATACATCTTTCACGATCTGGCTAATATCATCCTCGCCTACTTGAATGACTTCACAGCTTGATCCAAGAAACGCACCCAACATCTCGATGATTTACGCACCATCTTTCAATGGTGTCGTCAGTACAACATCTGCTTGAATCCTCTCAAGTGTGTGTTCTATGTCACCACAGGGCGTCTCCTCGGTTTTATTGTTTCTCAAAGTGGTATTACCATGGACCCCCTCAAAGTCCAAGCTATCATCGAAATTCCACCTCCCCGGAATTTACGACAACTTCAGAGTCTACAGGGAAAAGCTAACTTTCTTAGACGCTTTGTCCCCGATTACGCCATACGCGCACATGGTTTCCTTCGCTTACTATGTCATGACATCCCTTTTCACTGGGACGACCATGCCCAACAATCATTTGATGATCTTAAAGTAGCGCTTTCAAATGCACCTTTAATTAGTGCACCTGACTACAATCACGACTATATCCTCTATGTATCAACATCATCTATATCAGTAGCCAGCGTCCTCGTCCAGCTCGGTGATGATAATCGTGAACATGTCATTTATTATGTTAGTAAAAACCTCTTAGGGCCACCCTTGAAGTATAAACACGAAGAGAAACTTGCTCTTGCAGTCGTCCTCGCAGTCCAGAAACTGCGTCACTACATTCTGCTTCACACAACAAAGGTCGTTGCAGATTCCAACCCTATGCAGTACTTGCTCAGCCATCGACAAGTTAACGACAAATTCGCTCGATGGATCATTATCCTTAAGGAGTACGACCTCGAGTTCTCAACACCTAAGAGTAAGAAGGCCCTCGTTCTCGCCGAACTTGTCACGACCCTCCCCTCTGACACCACCACTGCCCCCGTCAACACTGACTTTCCCGACAAACATCTCTTTTACATCACTTCGGATGATCCTTGGTACGGAGACCTCCTCGTCTACCTCCAAACTCAAAAGTTCGGTAACCACCTTGCACAAGATGATCATCGACGTATTCTCCATCAGCCCCCCCGCTACTTTATTATCAGAGATATCCTATACCAGAGAGGCGTCGACACCATTCTTCGTCGATGCCTGACTATTGATGAGGCCAATATATTTTTAAACGACTGCCACAGCGGTGCATGTGGGGGCCATCTTTTGGGTATATCCACTGCTCAAAATATTATTCGAGCTGGTTACTTTTGGCCTACCTTGTTTCATGATTGCATTCATGCCGTGAAATGATGTGAGCAATGTCATCTTTACGCCAACAAAGCCTGAGCTCCCCCTTCTCTTCTTCACCCTGTCATTACTGCCGACCCTTTTTGCAAATGGGGCATCGACTTTATGACTTGTAATCCCCCCTCCAACAATGGTCACAAATACATCATTTTCGCCGTTGATTACTTCACCAAATGGGCAGAAGCTATGCCCACTTTCAACAACACCGCTGACATTGCAACACGTTTTTTCTTTAACCACGACATATCCCGCTTTGGAGTACCCCTCCAACTCATTTCCGACCATGGGAAACACTTTGAGAATGAGATCTTCGTCGAACTCTCATCTCGGTTAGGCTTCTCTCATGAGTTTTCCTCACCATATTACCCTCAGTCTAATGGACATGTCGAGGTAGTTAAAAGAGTCCTTAAGACCATGTTACAACGCATGGTTAATAAACATAAAACCAATTGGCATCATATGTTATTTTCTGCGCTATGGGCTTACCGAACGGCTGTGAAAACCTCTACTGGTTTCACACCATTTCATTTAGTCCATGGGGTCGAGGCAACTCTTCCCATTGAGTGCGAAATTCCCACCTTACGCACTGCCATTGAGCTATTACCCGACACTGCTCCAATGGAGAAATGCTTGTTGAACTTGGAGTCTCTAGATGAAGATCGTCGATCTTCCTTATAGAACAACGAGGCAGCTAAAAAACAATCCAAGGCTACCTTTGATCGCCATGTCAACCTTCGCTCATTTCATGAAGGCGACCTCGTCTTGGCTTACGATATCACCCATGATACCTTTGGCCATGGAAAATTTGAGTTACTCTGGCATGGCCCATAGATCATTCAACATTGCCTCACCAAAGGCGCATATATCCTGGCCTCTCCCGAAGGCCTCTCTCTCAAAGAACCCATCAACGGGTTGTATCTCAAGAAATTTTATGCTTAAAAGTAGTCATTCTACTTTAGGTTATTTCGTTTCTAGCGTTTTTAATCTTTTTCTCCTCCCCTGACATCTAAACTATCCTTTTTTATATTGACAGATGCTTCCTCCACCAGCCTACCACATCGGTTACGCCGACGACACCAACCGTTGGACACAAAATCTTGCTTCGGCTGCTTGGGCTCTCTACACCCCCTCACATGAAATGCTCCATTCGAGTGGCATATGTTTGGGGTCAGAAACCAACAACCAAGCCAAATACACTGTTGTCATTGGCCTCCTGGACGACGCCCAACATCATCATATTCATCACCTTAGCATCTTCCTCGACTCTCAACTAGTCATTCTCCAGCTCAACAATGTGTACCGCGTCCGTGATCCTTGCCTCTTTCGCAAATACCTGCAGGTTAGGATTTTATATAGACATTTTGATTCCATTACATTTACACATATTCCAAGACAATTGAATCAAATTACAGATAACCTAGCTAATATTGTGTTAGACTGGCATATATCACATCAAGCTACCTCTACACATACATAAACATACCACAATCCTGTCACAGCATATACATAGAATAGACATCATCAAAACATTAACCAAAAACATGTAAACACCACATAGATCTCAAAAATTATGCTCATGTATATATATAGGTCCACAGTGCCATATGAATGTTTACATACAAAAATACACGTATCCACAGGCCAATGCAGCACCTCGGTAAAAAATGGGCTCACCAACCTATATACAAAGAAATATATATACATCAAATGCCTCAGAGCACCACTCACGGTGCCTCTAGAGCACCACTGCCTGCTCCTCACTCAGGTGGTGGCGGCCCACCACCTCCTTCCCCAGGAGGTGGTGGTCCATCCCCTGCCCTGACGACAGTCATCCGGTCGTCAACGCAACAACCACTGCTGCTCGTCGTACTTTGGCCCGCCATGGTGGCGGTACCCCCACACACTGCTCCAGGAAAGTCTCATCCTGTATGCGAGACCATATGCCCTCAGGTACCTCATGTAATATCGTCTCCAGACGATGGCGTATGTCCTCATAATCAGCTCCGACCACCACCAGAGGAGCATGTGATGGCCTAGCACCAGGGTCATCAAACCGGTGTCTCCTCACTGCCCTCTCTGGCTCAGCTGGTCGCACCACGACCTCATCATGCCGACGTCTCTCTCCTCGCGGCGGTCTCTCCAGTGCTCACTGCAACTCCACCTCACGCTCGCGAGGTGCCACATATGCTCATGCAAACAAACAATAGATAGTATCAACATCTATATCATATACATATGGACTGCTATCTCAAACACAAAATAGCAAAAACATACACATAAACACCAAACATACCTCGATGATCAAAAACCTCCCCTGGAGGTAGCACCATGTTCGGATCATCCCGGAAGTCCACCCCGACATAGGGGTAACGTAATATCACCTACGACATCTGTCTCCACACCTGCGCCACCTCTGAAGAAAAGAAGTGGCCACCTTTTCCACCACCATGGAAAAGCAATACAGTCGACCACCGCCTCAACCGTGGCTCTCGTGCCCCAGGCGCCCCCAATAGAATCCTCAGGCGCAACATCGACACCCTCTCTAGAAACCAGGCCACTAGGATGGACCCGAAGGAAAACTCCCCCGTATCAGTGGACCGACAGTGGTCAAACTACCCCACCATCCTCGCATGCAGCGTAAGCCCCCAAGCAAAATTCTTGCTGGCCAAAAATATCTCCAGCACCAGAAGCTGGCCACCATTGATCCGCTGGGTCACTAGTGACCCATATACTCACACAATCATCGCTTCTATACAACGATACACCAGGGAATATATAGACACAATGCTCACAACCGTCCCAGACATAAATTTCCAATCCAAACAATATCTTCGACCAATAGTCGTGAGCTGCGCATCCCTTGGCAGCACCGGCTCTGCCGGTAGGGGCATTCCCCCGAAGGGAAGCCCAGTCAAGAAATATACATCCTCCACCACAGTGAAGGGGATCTTCTCTCCTCGCACGAGGAATAAGTGCAGCTCTGGACTCCACATTTGGATCAGGAACTGTAGAAGATACTCCTGTGCCCATATCAATGGGCACTCAAAGAAATTTTGCAGCCCACAGGCTGCCAAAGTCGCACGCACACCTGGCCCCTCAATGGCCACGACGTCTCGCAGCTGAGACCAGTCTCGCTCTCACCACCCCACCAACATCATCGCAACTGTCCACTTGCAGACAAGACATAGTCCTATATCAACTCAAGAAACCATCAACACCATAAAAAAGACTCGTTTTTATACACCTCAACCTTGCCTCCTAGGCACGGTTTTGTCACCCACAGGCGCGCACACATGCGCGCCTGTTCACTACACAGGTGCGCATCAATGCGCACCTGTTTTCTTCACAGGTGTGCTCCCAAGCGCACCTGTTCACCATACAGGCACACACAGATGTGCGCCTGTTCAACCTACAGACACGCACTTGTGCGTGCCTGTTCAACATATAGACGCGCACTTGTGCGTGCCTGTTCAACCCACAGGTGCACCCTTAGAGCGCACCTTGAATCCCCTCTACCGCACCCCCATGCGCGTATATCCAGTGGACAGGCACGTACACATGCACGCCTATTACTGGATCGCCCGTGCATGTGGGGCCCATATCCCCTAAATGTCTCTGTACGACCCCCCGTACAGCCCCTGCCCAAAAAATGAAATCCTATTTCTATGCAGGATGATCAGACCACTAACCTGACACTCGCTAATCACCAATCGGATGCCTCGTCCTCCCCGAATCTCCAAATATCCTCTGAAAACTGCTTGTCCAGTCACTATTGCAGCAGGTACAATTGAGGTGGAAATGTGGGCCCTACAACTATATATAGGCCTTTTTTCAAACTTCCACTCACCATTCTGGGAGCCCACGGTGTCCATTTGTCAATCTGTCTTCAGCCACGGGATCAACATCCCGTCATCTACATCACAACAGTCCCTGGGCCTCTTTTCATCCTGAGCCCCCGGGGCACCTTTTTTTCATACCCTGGTCAGGTACGCATGCACATATTCACGCTTATCAAATACATGCTCATATCTTTGATTCTCTTCAGATATTGTTCACTTTGGGTATTTGGTTTTCATGTGTGTAGGTACTTGATCATTATACATTGGCACAACCCCTTTAGGTATATAATCGACATTGGCACATAGTCTTTCCCGCTGTATCACACTTACATTTCTAGTCACACCCTCTGATATTTGCCTCTAGGATCCCCATTCTCGGCTCTACAATACCCACACCTCCATTTGCATCTTCGGTACTATTACCCGGTATCATTCTTACCCACATGAGTTGTCCCATTCATAGCACCTTTTGACACTTTTGACACTCATGCTGTTTTTCAAAACCCTTTAGGGATGGGAGTCCTGATAGTCTTTCATCATGTCGTGAATCAACCACATACTCCTTCTCCTCATTTTGCTAGCTTTCCCACACGGACTCCCAGATTATCTCTTCTCGGTTCTATTTTTTACCTGCACCTCCGCAGTATCATGAACCCTCCATTTCATCCACAATTAGTTTTCCCATCTACAAACCTACCTTCATTTCACCTACCTCATACATAAACTCACCAATGGGGCCCCCACCCTTCATCAGTTTTCCAAGAAAATTATTCGCTACATGGGCCACCCATATCACACTGGGGCACCCATTTCTGTATTTGTACATTTCTCCCCAATTATTCGTTATTTATTGTACAAACGCCTTTATTTTCAGTCGTTACATTACCCTTTTTGTCGTCACCTTTGGCGACCTGCTTCCTTCTTTTTTGGCCAGCCGCAAACCATGTCACCCTTGGTTGGAGCACTACTTATCATCTTCCCTTGCCCGACATCGTCCATATCTTCAGAGTACCCCACAGGTCACTTACCTCTACCCTCTGAATTTGTTCACCTTGTCCCGCCTCTAGCACAACTTATCCCCGGTCTTGTCGTCCCCCTGACACTCGACCTCATTGAACGGTTGCGTCCAATTTTTATCTCATACACCCTCCAACCAAGGGCAGTCTTGAGTCTTCCCACATATTGACTTCGTCCATGTACCTCTGCCACTTCCTCACCTCACCTAGTAGATTTTATGAATCCATTTGCTTCTGGGAGTCGCGTCCCCCTTTTTGTCAACATCAGCACAAATTTCCAAGAAGGGCGACAATATCTTGATTCTCATTATCCATTCAGTGAGAGATCTCAGATGGCATAGGGTGCAACACCATTGCTCCCTGCTGTCGTTGGCCCCCATAACATTCGACGCCAACACTTTCTCATGTTACGATGGGTCTTACTTTGTGACTATTGCAGTTAGTTCTTTTATTTTTCCGAAGACCTCTGAACTTGGAAGGGCTATCACTGCCCACATCATCGCTGCTACTTATTACCACGATCAATGCCTACTATTCAGAGCATGTTCAATTCCAGAATTGTCTTCTGCCTCTATCACGACCGCCCCCGAGGGTGCTGTTGTTGTCTACACTAACACTTCATTCATCTTTTTTCAGAGTTACATGACACGAGCATGGGGCATGCCCGCCTCGTTTGTACACAGTTTTCTATTTTACACACCTCATAGAAGGTCGGGTCCTACCGGTTCCTTTTTTTTCCTCCAACGGATCACTCTGAATGATCCCAATATTGCTCTATCTTACAACAACATTCTCAGTAGAAGAAACATTGATAGATTTCGGCTATACGTATGCTCCTAACCTCATCCATCAAGGGGCATCTGTTATCACTGAAATTTCATCCGCACATGGTTACAAGAACTCATCATCGTCAAACAATGATGAAGTCATCCATGGACCTGAATTAATACCAAAAAATTAAAAAAAGGTCAAAAACTATACAAAGTAGTGAAACATTGAAGAGCGCTTTGCAGACATTGGGCGTGTGCGCGCATGCGTGGAACAAGAACGTAGAAATCGTGCACAGGCGCACGATGTGTGACTATTAGCGCAAAAATCTGTGCACCTGCTAAACAACGCATTTATGGAAGTGGTCGGCCTCCCAACCACTTATGGTTCAGCTCCCAAGCCGATTCTACCCTCAAATCTGGGCTGGATCCGAATGGTGGGCTGGTCAAAGACCTAATAATGCCCTAATTGGCCTCTTTTCACACTACAAAGTAGTTAAACAATAACCCAAATGAATGCCATAAAAAGACATGGATGCATCTCATTTTCTCAAGAAATTCAAAGTAATGTTATGTTGCCTCTATGTTTTTGAGGACTCCATCCTTGACACAAGCATATTGGCACCATTACATTAGACAATCCACCTCACCATTGAGTGGATTTGTAAAGAGTTATTTCATCACCATTTTCCATTTTCTTTGTTGTAAGAAGAGCTAGCTAGTGAGGGTCCAAGAGCCTTCCCTTGGAGGAAGAAGGGACTCATAGTCCCCTTTCTTCTTGGTGCTTTGTTTTCATCAATAGATCAACCTGAAACATTGGTGACATGGGTCTTTTGGTTCTTTTTGTTTCTGTGTCCCTATGCTCATGAATTTTGTTTTCATTGCATCTCTTAGTTTAATTCTTAATTCTAGTTTTTTTTTTTCTTTCTCTAACTCTTTTCTCTACCGCTGTCCTGCTCAATAGACCCAACTGAGCTTGCAAGCACCTCTATTCTACTCACCAAGGTGATGAAAGAGGTGCAACAAAGACCCATAACATAATATATCATGGCATATGTCTCTAAAGGCCGGATCTCCAAAGGTATGTCATGATAGTTTTTGCAAAATATTCGATTGAAGACAGACAAAGTTTCACCCTACTCTCTCTTCAAAGCATAAAAATCAGCAAGGTATGAATCTAGTGATTTGCACTCACTCCAATACTTCAAGAAAATGTTAGATAATTTGATCCAAGAGCCAATAGAATTGGTTCTCAGACCCTTAAACCATGCAACAACATCTCTGATCAAAGACTTGGAGAAAAATCTCATGATCACATCTTCATGAACAATCTTGAATCACTCAACAAAATCCTCAAAGTATTCTAAGTGCCTCTCAGCTGAAACTTGATTCTCTCTAGAAAACTGGGGAAGATATCCATAAAAGTCAAGAGGGTAAGGATTAAGGAGATAGGGAAGGCTTAAAGGTTTGAACATCTTCATCCTGATCTTAATTTGAAAAGCAATAGGCTGATTATGAGAACTAACATGTTGATGACAAGGTTCAATAGTAATGCCACAAGGTGCTGAGCTATGGATAGGGCTTGAGTAAGTTCTGACCTCTGTATGGTTACATGGCTGATCAGATTCAAGGGGGATTTGAATACAATGATCATCTTTATGAATAGGATGAGGTATAGATACTGAATCAACATCTACAATATAAGAAGTATGTAGATCTTCTTCTTCTAAAGACTGGTATATACAAGAAGGATGATGATTTTCTGAATATACAAAACAAAAAATGAGTCTCTTTACACACGAAGGGAAAAGCATGAATGAGCTGATAAAGAAAAACAATAGTTCATGAAGCAAACTAATGAACTGATACATGGATTTGAAATTTAGATCCTTCATCTTCTGTCAATTGGATCTTTCCCAGTGGAGTCTTATTAAACTCGGATGGATCAGGAAAATATAAGGCTTTGTAAATATGCCCTAGGAGCAAGGCTAGATTTTCTTCCCCTTTTACAAACAAGTCTTGGAGAACAGACTCTACTATAGGCAAACTGTTATGAGTATAGAAGTAGAGTTTTTTCTGGTTCTGTTTGCAAATAATTCAGAGAAGAGGAGCAGTGCTCTTCTGGGGTATATTGTTCAACTTATTTCCCTAAACTATGTACAAAAATATTCTCAGGAAAAGGAATTATAACAACCAAATATAATGAAGGCTCATCACCCTTTGGATTCTCTGATTCAACTACATTTTTATGAGAACAAGAAGCTTCAACAGAAGTAGAATTGATGGAAGGTTATCTAGGTATAGATAAAGAAGAAATACCTCTTGAGATACCTAATCTAGATGTCTTTGTTGTTCTGGAAGTTTTCCTTTTTAGAGCTCTTCCTCTTCTGATGATATTCTCTGGGTCTGCAATAGGTGTTGCTGGTGGCCTCTCTCGATTTTCTCTGGTATGAGCCCTCCTCAGAGCTAAAGTTATTCAATGGAGTCATCATATAGAATATTACCCAATGAAATGTCCAGGATTTGTCTATCATCAAAGCTGGATCTATGTCGTCTCCCAAGGAAGCTGAGCTTCAATCTCCTCTCCTCGGAAACGACACCAATTTGTTATCACTCCAGGGGTCCTTCTTAGGTTGTAGCTTGAAGAAGCCTGGTAACTTAAAATGTGTTTTGGTTTTATGTTTATATTTGGATCAATGGGATAACTGACCTACTGGATTGGTATCAAGACAGTGAAATGTATATAGTCAAATGAAACAATGCTTTCAAGAATGAATGATCAGATAGGTAACTTAATGGTGGATGAACAATGCTATGCTTATTAACTAGAACACACATGTGATGGGTTCAATAAGATAGTGTAGATTACTATTAAATCAAGCTCATGAACTGACAAAATGAAATAACAGTCATTAGAAGTTAAGACAAACTTGAATCAAAGTACATAAAGAGAAATGTAATGGCAGTCTGACGTCAATAATGAAAGGAAACTGTGATTTGTATTATATATATGAGAGTCTATTACAATAGAAACATGGTCTCTATATCCAGAATCGAACGATTAGTCTATAAAATTGATAGGATTTATATCCTTTACAAGCAGTTTCAGATCCTCAAAAGATGGATCTGATAACCTCTTCTCCTATCTCAAAATCGAATTTGTGAGGTGGCTGGAAAAGACAGAATTTTCTAGAAATATGTTGTTCAAATATTGACCCATATCTCTCAAACAAAAACCGCTGTGTACAAACTAGAGGAGGATTTTGTATATTGGTTTGTTGTGAGAAAAAACATCTCTCAGTTATTTGATATTCGTTTTAATTTTCCCAGGATTTGCATTTCAAAAACATGTGTCAAATAGGGAAATTGTGAGATCCTAAAATGAGGGCTCAGAGATGAATTCGATTCTACCAATATATGACACCTGTAGGAAACATGAGAGAGGTTATTGTTATTTGACATGTTAGCAACAAAAAATCTGTCCGTTTCTCAAAAATATTCTCCAGTCGCTCAGAATCATCATTTTAAAATGATGACTCAGCACAGTAAAAACTGACTTTTCTGCACTTTCGGTGGCTAAGAGAGCCCCGAATTTTGCGTTTAATCCACCAAAAGCTAAGGATTTCGGTGGATTAGAGGCCCTTTTGGAAAGGCTCTTAGCCACTGAAACCTGATTTTTGAATTTTTTTGAAGGGATAACCAAATCAAATGTTTTTCAAACTTTATTATATACTTAAAGCTCTCAAAAAATGAACCCTAAAAATTTAGAAATGTATTTTTCAATGACTTCCTATCACCTAAAATAAACAAATTTGATTGTGTTATTTGAGGAGATAACACCAGGTAAGAGCTCTATGGCAGTGGGTAATGTGGGGATTTCGAGCTAAATAGGGAGTGTGGCTTCGATCCCATGGACAAGGTGGAATGGTGTAAAATCGGTGGCAGTCTTGACTGTCGTGTGATAAACCCATAAAGAGGAAAACAACATATGATACATGTTGGTCTTATGTTTGTTGATGGTATGTTGTAGCATGGTTTTGAGGACTTTGTTGGTAGCCTCGACCTGTCTGTTGGAATGAGGGTAGCATGGGGAGGAAAACTCATGGGTGAAGCCTAAATTTGAGGAGAGTTTCACAAAGATCTCATTCTCAAAATGTTTACCATGATCGAAAACTAACTATCATGGGAATCTGAACCAGGTAATGACTTGGTTGAAGAAAAAATGCATTTCTGTATCAAAGGTGTTGTTAAATGTGGGCATGGCTTCGACCCATTTGGTAAATTAATCCACTGCCACAACAATGTACTTGTGCCCATTACTAGATGGAGGATGGAAAGTCATGAAGTCTATGCCCCATTTACAAAAGGGGCCAACTATGATGACTTGGTGTAGAAGAGCTGGTGGAGCGTGTCCTTTGTTTGCATAAAGATGGAATTTGTCGCATAGCTTGAAAGTGTGGATGCAGTCATGAAACAAAGTGGGCCAGAAGTACCCTACTCGAATGATTTTTTGGGTGGTGGGGGATGATTTTAAGGATGGAAATTTATTTTAAAATGTAGAAACCTTGGCGAATCTTACTAATCCTTCATATGTCAACTATAAATGTTTGGCGATATTTTTGTAAAAGTATTCAAATGTCTAAGTATTTTATATAGTTTTTATAAAATTTTGACGATTTTAAAGGTAAAATAATTTTATCCTATAGAATTTTGGCGAATCATTTTTAAAATAGCGAATCTCGTTTTTGGAAAAACCATGGAAAATTAGCCCATGAGCGAAATTTATCCCCTAAAATCATCCATGGTGGACATACCCGAGATGTGACCACCAAAAGCACTATTGTGGAAATTGTTCAAGACTCTGCCAACTTCGTCGATGGTATGACATCATTGAAGAATGGTGTCGACCTCACGTCAATAGAGAATGTCTCCAATGAGGAGGTATCGAGGGTCTTGATGGCGAATGCATAGATGATCATCTTGAGAGAGATGAGACCCAAAATTCTATGTACGGAGGTAGACGAGGAGGTCACCATACCAGGGGTCATCAGAGAGGATGAAGAAGAGGTGCTCATAAGGGAAATCCTCATTGCTGGGGGAAGATTTAATGTTCGAGGGAAAAGCCGTAATGAGTTCATCTAGGATGAGATATTTATTTCTTTGGGAGTATAGAACTCCAGATATTATTCCTGGAGGATAACGATCCATTGGAAAAATTTTCCATTGATATTCCGTCAACTAAGCAAGTACTACATGGGGTTGGAATTTGCTACGACCTTGGTCGTTCAAAGCAGGATGTAATGTCACAGTTTTTGGACTGTGAGGAAAATTGTTAACACAAGTTTCTCATCACGATTATACTTCAAAGGTGGTCCTGAAAGGTTTTTACTAATGTAGTAAATCACATGTTCACACCTATCATCCCCTAATTGGATGAGGAATCCTGCTACTGAAACAACAGAGGATGTAATCGCGATCATAGTCCGGGGGACTAATCAAAGGGGCATTGGATAGGGTGGATTTTAAATAATCAAAATAGGTTTGATCATGTTCATCCCATCAAAATGGGATATCATGATGCAATAAGCAGATAAAACCATGTGTGCAAGTGGCGTAATCTGGGACAAAGCGACGTAAAAAGGTGGCTTTTCCTTGCAAGCTCTGTAGTTGGCGTAAATTCCTAGGTGGTGGAATTTCTGTGATAGCTTGGACCTTGAGGGGGTCCATAGTGATGCCTTATTGGGAGACGATGAACCCAAGGAGGCGTCCAAAAGTGACGCAAAATACACACTTGAGGGGGTTAAAGCGGATATTATATTGGTGACATTGTTGAAAAATGATGCGTAAGTCATCTAAATGTTGGGTTCAATTTTTGGATCGAGCGGTGAGGTCGTCCAAATAAGAGAGGATTTTATGAGCAAGATCATGAAATACATAGGTCATGTCCCGTTGAAACGTAGCACTGACATTTTTGAGTCCAAAAGGCATGACGCGATAAGCAAAGGTACCCCAAGGGGTTGTAAAAGCGGTTTTGTACTGATATGCTGGGTGGATTTGAATTTGATTATAGCTAGAGAACTAGTCCTTAAAGGAAAGTTCTTCATGGCCAGCACAATCATCGATAATTTGGTCGATGAAAGGGGTTGGGAAGTTGTCTTTGGGACAAGCGTGGTTGATATTTTGAAAGTCAGTGCAGACGCAAATAGTTCCCTATTTTTTGTTAATAGGGAAGGGGTTGGAGACCCAGGAAGTGAACGCGATGGGGTAAATGAACCTGACAATGTGTAACTTGTCAATTTTGGATTTGATAGCCACAACTTTGGATGGGTGGAGGGGGCATTGATTTTGATGAATGGGGGAGATATCCGACCAAGTGTCAATTCGATGTTTGACTATAGAAGGATCGAGGCCAGGTATCTCCGTATATGACCAGGAAAAAATGTCCCGGTATTCTTGAAAGAGAGATTTATATGAAATGATTTCTTCAGGGGAGCATGCAGTGCCAATGGTTATTTCTTCTATGATGTCAGGTTTAATGGAAATGTCAATTTTGACGGTGGGGGATATGTTGGCCATGTTTCCTTATTCAAAAGAATTAGGGGTAGGGATAGGGTTTTTGAACCAGTCAATATGCCCCTAAGGAATAAAATCCTTGGTTTTGATTGCACACAATGAGGCTTGGGTAGGGGGTGAAAGGACTCTTGTGAAAGGAAAAGTGCTCGATGATGGAGCACATCCCATGGGGAATCAGGGGTAGTCAGTTCCTCTAGGATATCTTCATCACAGTGGAAAATGTGAGAATATAGGGGATCCTGGGAGGTGGTAGGGGGAACAGTCAATGGGTAAGTATTATTGTCCTCAAGGGGTGAGGATGTAGAGGGGATATCATGTACGGGGTGTGA
The DNA here is from genome assembly GCA_009831015.1 of Picea engelmannii. Lineage (NCBI taxonomy): Eukaryota > Viridiplantae > Streptophyta > Pinopsida > Pinales > Pinaceae > Picea > Picea engelmannii. Next base: position 400,826 of record ML780126.1, on the reverse strand, counting down.
TGGCTTGCTTGACATAAACTGAATTTCATGATATTGTGGATGGTACCTCATTCTCTTAGGGACTGATGATGAAATATAATGAATGTTAGTAATGTGAGACTCTGTGGGGAAAGACTGAGAGGGATCGGGCCGAGATGTATGGCGTACTGCGACTAATGTTTGGTGGAATTGAGGTAGATATGGGAAATGATGAGTGTAATGGAAATATTATGAACATATGGCACATGAAAAGTTGGTTCGTATCCCTTTCTTGCATGTGGTTGAGGACTCCATAGTAGAAGTGGATGTACTTGGTGGAGTGGAAAGAAATGGGGTTGCTTTAGGGAGCTGTATAAGATTGCGTAACTCAGGAAGAGTAGAACATATGTTAGTGGGGTGTCCATATATTTCGCATAGTGCACAAGGCGGTTGAGCTCGGGGAAGAAGTGGAGCTATGGGATATTTCTTCCTTCGTCTACCTCCAATGGTGGGGGTGTTGCTGCTAGTTGGGGTTGGGGGTGGTGTGGAAGGATCCTGTACTTGGATCTGCATCAATAATCCCTTTGTTTGAGGAGGGAGAGATGTTGTAGGAACCATAGTGGGTGGATGAATATACTAGACAAGGATGGAAAGAACCATGTTTGGAAGGGTGATAGTAGCAACTACTTGGAATGCTTGGACTCAAGGTGGGGGGTAGAAAAAGGGAATTTGGGTAATGTCTCCCAAACCAGGATTTTCCCTTGGAGGGGGAGGGGGGGTGGGAATCCGAGATAAGTGGTACAATGGGGTTCTTAGGGAAATCCTGAGGTGATAGTTCTTCGACTGGTGGAATTTCGATGTGGGGAGGAACCTCTGTGAGAGGGGTATTGTCTCCGATATCTATTCCGTTAGAAGACACTACACATACTTGTGCTGAAATAGAAAGGTGTAGGAGAGGTGGTGCTCCATGATATGCCCCCAAAAAGGATGGGTCCTTGAATACTCCAGAACCCATTTCAATGACCGAAAAATTATCTGAGCTAGTGCGGACAAGGGGGAGAATGTTATCAATGTTGGCTGAATGATTAGCCTCATAATGTGTAAGTTGGTCGATGGTGACAATTTTACCGTTGTGGGGGAACATCATTGTACAAAACATAGAAGAGGATACTTACTTTATAACATACATGTAGATATGTCCAAACAAGATATTGTAATCAAGTGGGGTGTCGATAACTTCAATGTCAATTAGGATGGTTTTTCCCCCAAGTTCTATTGGGATATTTTGGAAGATCCCTTTAGGGGACGATGGGCGACCGTTGTAAGCTCTTAGGGTCATGGCAGATGATACAAGCTCAAGTGAGCCAAGTGTTTTCCATAATAATTTGGACATAATGCATGTGGATGCACCTTCATCAATGATGCATCGATGAACTGTGATGTTACAAATCTTAATTGGTATCTGAAAATCTACTAGGGCAGTGAGGCATGGTTCTCTGCTATCTAGATCAAAGGTGATGAGTCGAGTATCAGCTGGGTTGACTGCCCCCAAGGTGGAAATAAAGTATTTGTGCTGTGATGGACAGGTTTGGAGAACCTCCAACATAAACATGGTTGTAGGAGATTGTGCTAAGTCATCAACCAAACTGTAGTTATGGGTTTCCCTAATGTGAGGATTATGTACATTTCGTTGTAATGACATGTGGGGTATACAAGGGTTTGGTTTAGTGTTAGGTAGGGGAATCATCATAGGTTTCTTGGCTATAGATGGATCTTTTTCTGAGGTGGTTGGGGTCAAGTTAGGAGGTAGGCCGTATTGTCGACCGCATGTTTTCATAAGAATGTTGTCTTCACTGGTAAGGAGGATATTGTGATCGACCGGATTTCCAAGTTGATTGGGACATGGGTTTTGATATTGCCCCATTTTTGGTGGGGATGAGGTTATTTCCTATTGGGTATTCATCACACCTTGGTTTGGAATAGGTTTTTTCAAAACAAATTAAGTTGGTGGTTTCAAATAATGTTGTGGGGTCTTCTGAGGGGCATGTGATGCTAGAGGGCATTGTGTGTTCATGGATTCTTTCATCCATTTGAAATCGACAATTTGGGGGAAATGGTGAGTATAATGTACATACTCACCACATAGAGTGCAAGGGAAGTTAGTTCTGAGGTGATTGTTCTTCCCTTGTAATGGTTGATTGTTATTGTTTCCCCCTTGGGGGTTTTGGTTGCCTCCAACGAGATGATTTTGTTGGGGGTTATTTCCTCTTGGTCCCGAGTTGTTATTGTTTCAGTTTTTCCCTTTCTTTTTGGAATTATTCAGTTGGTGAGATGAATTTTCCGTATTCAATTGTTCAAAATTATGAACTTGTTGAATGGGAGAGGTTTGAAAAAATTTAACGTCAACATGTGGTTGTCCCAGTGGAGGAGAAACCAGATGGGGAGGACCAGAAAATGGGAAATATGGATTATTTTGTGGAGCCGATCCATATGGAATATAGGAAGTTAACATACTTACACTACTTCTAAGGTTGTATGTCGAGGATGAGGGTGAACTCGTACTTGGTTGAGAGACCAGATGCATCACAGGTACTAGTGGGGGTCCCCCCAACGACTAAGAGGGAACAATAGGATATGACTGTTGGTGAGTGGGAGGGGGGTAATAAGACGTCCCTCCATATGGTTGCAAATATTTATGTTCCCCATAAGTGTGTGACGGGTGGTCGTAAGGGTTGATATGTGTCATAGAACCAATCAACCCATCCACAGCATGGGACATCCTAGGTTTATCCTGGCCAAATGGTATGGGTCTAGGTGCATCAGGAAATACTATGTACAAGTAACCTGATTGAGAATAGATGAGGTTAAATTGTTGGGCCTTGTTGATGGCTTCCTCTTATGACTGAGGAAAAGTGGATGCCACATATTTGGAAATGACATAGACGAGTGATTTAAGAAACCAATCGAGACGTTGTTCTTTAGTGGTTTCTTCTTTACACAAACTACGTTGCTGATGACATTCATGGATGTGGTCAATGATGTGGATAGAAATGGTTTGTTTGAAATCAGAGATGAGTTCTAAGCAAGTATCATTGTTATCACTGAAATTTCATCCGCAACACTGCACACAAATGGTTACATAAATACAACAATGACGATAACAATTAGTTCACCTGCAACACCAAAATTCAATTCAAAAGGCAAAAACTATACAATTGGGAAAAAATTGACATGCACAAACTCACTAAAGGAAGCTTGCGCACATTGCGTGGGCCAAAAAATTCAGTAGAGATCAGAATGCACCAAATGTGCAACCGTGTACGAGAAAAGCCACAGACTCTGAACGACGCATTTGTGGCTCTTGTCGGCCCCCCAACCACTTATGGACCAGATCCCAACTTGATTTGACCTCCATATCTGAGAAAAATATGAATGGGAGGCTGGTCAAGGAACAAAGGGTGCCCTAAAGGGCCCCTTGTTCACACTAAGAACCAGTTGAATTTTTCCTTGAAGAAATGTTATAAATGGAGGGCATGGGTGCACTAAGAAACCAAGATATTCATAGTATTGTTATGCTACCTCAATACTCCCTTGATAATCCTCTTTTATCCTTGGAGTATTCAAGCATTATTTCAATAGTCCATTCCACTCACCTCTTGAGGGAATAAGGATTGATTTTCTTCATCATTTTCCATTTTTCTTCCATTGTAAGAAGATATTTCCATTAGGGAACTCAAGATCCCTCCCAAGGAGGAAGAGGGGACCCACAAGTCCTCATTTTTCTCTACGATGTTTTTCCAACTAATATAATTATCCATTGGTGGCATAATCTTGGTCATTGGTTGATTGTTTATGGTTCTAAGTTTCTTATGAATTCTAGTTCTTATTTCCTTAGTTTTTTGAGTTAGTTTATTTTTTTATTACATGTGTTTGTCTTGTTTAAGCCACTCACTAACCTCTGTCTTGTCTAGCAGGCCTAACTAGGCATGCAAGTGCCATTGTTTTTCTCACCCAAGTGACGAAATGGGATCAATATATTGGCGACCATACTGGGGAAAATGTATCAAATTCCACTGTATTTGGGCTTAGAGAGAACTTATTTTTAATCGAGTTGTCTTGCAGGTACCAAAACCGTCTCTGCCTTACTAGTCAAAAGCCATATTCTGAGTTGGAGGAGGAGAATTTCACTCAAAAATTTTCACCCGACGCGTATTAGAAAGTGCGCGGATATTCCAACCCATAAACACACACTCAATGCACTGTGTGCCCAAAGAGATTCTCTTCTCTATGCAGTCTGCATACTGTGCAACCACTGGGCCTCTGTTAGAATTGTAACCAGCGCACATTTCCATATTTTCAAAATTTTAAGGGTTTTTGTGATGATTTAAAGGCCCCTAGCCTTCAAATTCTTGCTTTCATGCAATTTTTAATGCCCATGCACTCCACTTAGAATCCTTTCCCATATGAAAGGTTAGCTAAACATAGACACTTAGGGGGTAAAAATAACCAAATATTCTCCTCTTTTTGTTTGGTTTCCACCTGGATGGCTTGTTTGGTTTGTAAAATTTAAAGTTGAGATTATTGCTATCACATATAAAATCACTTGCATTAGGTCCATAAATTAACTTTGATCATTGATTATGATCTTCTCTCGCACCATAGAGTGATATTAAGGATAAAAAAGGTGGTTAAGGATACATTTCAACTCCCTTAACAAACAAATATTTAGGAGAGGACAAAGCCTCCCTAGGGATCCTCTTAGTTTCTTTTTTGAAATCATCTTAAAGATTTAAGGGCCCATACATGCCCACATTTTGAAAACTTAGGATAGTTTCTTGAAATTTCTTTCTTAGTTTACATCACTAGGGAAGTTTAAAGATCAAATTAACGGGCCCATACATTCCCACATGCTTTCAATCTAGGATAGTTTTTCAAGATTTCTTAGTGTAAACAACATTAGAGAGTTTAAAGGATTGGTAAGGAACCATATGTCCACATGCTAGTTCTTTATGGATTTTATAATTCGACAAGGTTGTACCAATGAAACTTAGTAAGATAGGTAACAAATATTTGTAAGGACCACATGATGTCCACATGTTTCAAATTCACACCTAACTTATTAAAATTTTGCACACTCTTTCACTTGCTCACACACAAAGTCACTCCTCACTCACATAATTTCCATCTTGAATTATGGAGGTTGAAGTAGGTTTTCTCCAAAGGAACTTTGAAATGCCCCACTATTTCTTGAAGAAATTATCCACACCGACTTAATTCAAACGAGATTGGTTCACACCCCCAATCTCTCAGCCCACTGCATCTAAATT
>ML780126.1:377756-395528 GCA_009831015.1 Picea engelmannii | reverse complement strand
ACTAAGTTTTCCTCCACAGGAGGTGCCAAAAGAATTTTTTTAGTCTAGGTAGGATCTCAGGGTAGGCATCCAAATAACCCCCCATTATCTAGTTCTCACATTTTCAAACATTAGAAGTTGACAAATAGGGACTTTCAAATCCTCCAAGTCAATTTTTCCTACACCAAAAGGCAGGGAGATACCCGTGAAGGGTTGAAGTGATCTGGATTTTATGAGCATAACGAAATGAATACAGATTATTAACAGATTCTTAACACAAAATAACAAAGATACAATAAAACTGGTTTTCTATTCAATAATGAAATAAGCTGAAACTGTAAAATGCAGCGGAAACAAGCTTGCTGGAATGGTGGCGGCTTATCTCTGAGAAGAGATGTGACGACTGTGCTCATTAGCAAGAAGATGATTACAATGAGGCTCTGAAGGAATTTTACAAGAAACAAGAATGCCAAAAACCCTAGACATCCAAAAACCTAACCCTAGGAGATGAAGTGCCAAAAGTCATGTGGGCCTCGTTTGAGTAAGTTAGTACATTAACTTCCCAGGGTCGTAACTTTTTCATACGATCTCTATTTTAGGCGTATGATAGCCCGTTGGAAAGGTATCGTTGAGGAGATTCATTTTGGGGTGTAAATACTGTCATAGGATATCATTGAGAATCTTGATCCTGAAAAAAATTCATTTAGGCCCTCAAAATGGCCCCGAAAGTGAAAACTGCTAAAAATAGTAAATTGCCAAAAATGCCAAAAAACAGTTTTGAGCCAGTTGGAAAAGGTGGGTGGCCACTGATATCCATATGGATCAATCCTCCCTCCTTAGGAAGAAATGGTCTCCATTTCATTGAGTTCCTCCATTATATGAGGAAATTTCTACTAAATTTAGCCCCGGGTGAGCCACTTTCCTTGGTGCAGGAGCTGCCCTGCTTTGATGACTCGATAAAGTTGGATCCTTTGCTATCAAGTTCCCTTGATATGAGTTCCTTTTCTATCGTTGGATTCCTGTTGGATGCAGTCGGGGTTGAGCTATGTGGGTGTCAGCTGTTTTTCTATGTCCGAGGTGTCCAATAATGGTGGGAAATAAGGGAAAAGGAGATCCACGTTGAACATTGGGTGTAGTCCAAGGAAAGGAGGAATGTTGAGCTCAAAATAATTATCCCCCATGGATTTCGTGATGGTGTATATACCATAACGGAGTGGGAAAATCTTTCTATGGGTTCCTATAAGGTGTTCTTTCTGCAAGTGTAACCAAACTTTGTCTCCCACCTGAAACTTATGTGGCACTTGATGTTGATCATGGCATTGTTTGTACTTGTCATTGGACTTCTGTAGGATATCCTAAACTTGTTGGTGGATGTGCTGGATCCACTCAATGAACCGGGTGGATTTTTTAGCTTCATTTGGAACAAGATATGAGTCATTTGAGGTGACCACAAGGGGAAGTGCAACATCTATGGGACCCAATGGTTGGAATCCCAACCCCATCTGAAATGAGCTATGTCCAATTGAGCTATGTAGGGCTCAGTTGTAGCTATGCTGGAAATAGGGAAGGCTCTCATCCCATGTGCAAGGGTGATTTTAATTATACATTCAAAGTATATGCACGACCATTCAATTTATGACCTTGGTTTGGCCATCTGTCTAGGGGTGGAAGGATATGGATTTGGTTAGCTTGGTGTCCAGAAGTAACTAGAGGCTCGACCAGAATGTGATGAGAAATCGACTGTCCCTATCTGAGACAATGGTTTGTGGGATTCCAAAATGTATCCATATCTCTTCAAAGTGTTGGCATGTTTACAGGCAGGTGTGCTTGTCATTGATGGCAAGATCAGAGTATGCAGCGATGGAAAAAAATGGACAACGTAAGATCAGGACGATTAGCGCAGAGTCACACGTAGTACGTAGGTGTGCACCAGGGATGAGGTTAACTCATTGCCAAATCTCAAGAGAGATAATGTACTCAGGATCTAAGATGGATCAAAGGTCGAGGCCTTTGACACTTAGAAATTATTCCAAGTTAGGAGGATGTGTAAGCCTGGGAGGAGAAGCGACAGTGATATTTGGATCCCATTGAGAATTCCCGATGAATGTCAGATCTGAGCCCAAGGTCTGACCGACGTTGGATCGAGAAGAACCTGTACGTTCTTTAAAGAGCAAGGTGAAGTGGGGTTATGAAATCTTGAAGGCAAGAGGACAGTTTCGGATACCAGGAGTTGGAAGAGTCGAGACTCTTCATCATCAGGAGTCCCAAAATCGCGAAATGCGAAACACCGAAATCTTGAAAGCAAGAGGATAGTTTCAGATACTGGGAGTTGGAAGAGTCAAGACTCTTCATCATCAGATGTCCCGAAATCATGAAATGAAAAACCCCAAAAAATCAAAACAGGGACATCAACCGGAGGTTCATAAGCCGAGGGTTGGAAGAGTCAAGACTCTTCATCATCAACAGTCCCGAAATCGTGAAATGTGAAACCCCAAAAACCTGAAACAGGCACATCGACCGGTTGTTCAGATAACGGGAGTTGGAGGAGTCAAGAGTCGAGACTCTTCATTACAGGAGTCTCGAAGTCGCGAAACTCAAAACGCCGAAACACCTTTTTGTATATATTTCAGATATCGGCAGATGGAGCATCAAAACACTTCATCACAAGGAATACCGGAATGCCAAAATGCCGAAATGTGAAAAACACCTTTTGGTGTTGGTTTCGGATACCGGGAGTTGGAGTGTCGAAACACTTTGCAACAGGAATGCCGAAATGACATAACACCGAAATGCATTTTTGAATAAGGCTATGGTCACTGCCGGTTGTCATATCATCGAAGAGTTGCAAAGAAGAGCTCGAAGAGACAAGCTCCATTTCGTATTTTGGGACACGAAGAGTCGAGAAGACTCATCACAGAATCCGCGAAATGCGAAATGTGAAATACATGTTCAGAATTGGCCCTTGGTCATAACCCATGGTCACATCGGTGAAGGCTCAAGGGAGGAGGTAGCATGAAGCTAATATCCATTTCATAGATCGTGACTTGGAGAGTCGAGATTCCTTACCATAGGGATGCTGAAAAGCTGAATGTCGGAATGCTGAAATGCCGAATTGTGAAATGGAGAAATAAGCACGAGACCCATCATTTATGATCCAATGGTGCAGTTTATTCACGAATATGATCAAAGTGCTACTATTTCTCTTCACAGTTATTCGATCAGTGGCGATTCAGTTGCTGAAGTGGTATTTGGAGGTTCACAGTATAACTGCTAGAAACCACTGATGGTTTCTGCCAGAGGACTCGAAGAGACTTCTATGTGATTCCCAGAGGAGCTGAAGAGTCTCAAGGAATCTACTAGTGGAATGAGTACTGTTCGTAGAGGAAATTGACAAATGGATGAGATTTGAAGCCTGTAACTGCAACAAAGAGGATGAGCTTGACTGTGACAGAGAAGACAAAGAGTCTCGACTATTGGAGAGGCTAAGGAATCTCAGCATAACACCCAGTGATGATGGACACATGGGTTTAACAGCCAGAGAAGTTGAAGAGTTGCAATGATGATCAGACAGAGCACTCGACATGGAGAGAGCATGCAGAAGCATGGAGAGAAAGCATGCACAATGTGCATAACGACTATAAGTATGCATAACAAAGAAGAGATGAGTGTTGCTGTTGTTGAGATGGATTCAAGAGTGTAGAAGGAGGAGTGTGTAGCAGCTGAAGTACAAAGAAGAGGAATGGTGCATTGAATGGACATGGCACACAAAGCATAAAAGGAAGAAGCACAGAAAGTGCAAGGCATGTGTGTAGCAAGATAGTGAGACACTAAAGGAAGGCTGAGGTGCTCTTGTAGATAAAAACAGAAGATCAAAAATCACAAGAAGATGTAGACAGAGAGACACTGATACAAGAGAGCAGAGCAACAAAGTAGAATAGTGATAAGCCTGGTAATCCAATGATAAATATTGTATCACCGTGATAAATTTATATATAGAAAAATTTATATTTCAGGGTGGAAGGGAGGTGCTAGAGAGGACTGTTGTCCTTAGAGGTTCAAGTGGGTGCTTGAACACATGGAGTTATAGCTTCCATCTGGTTGCATCCAAAGAAACTAGGGTGGTGCAAGGGAGAACTGTTGTTCTCTATTATACAGGTTGGTGCCTGTGTGATTGGAAGTTGGTGCTTCCATCTAGTTGGTGCTGGAACACTTAGGGAGTTGGTGCTTCCTTCTAGTGGGTGCTAGAGAAACCAGGGAGTTGGTGATTCCTTCTAGTAGGTGCTAGAGAAAACAAAGAGTTGGTGCTCTCAACAAGTTGTAGCTTGCAAAACAGAGGTTGCAGCCTCATTATGAGTTGGTGCTCATAAGTATGATAATGTACAGAATGTAAAGATTACTTATCATATAAAGAAGAAGAGGTTTTTTACCCTTTATGGGTTTCCTTAGGAAATATCTGTCTCTGTATATTTCATATGTGTGAATGATGCTGAATGTTCTATTGCTTACTTCCCTGCATTATTGTGATTGTCATTCAGTGCTCTGCAAAGAGTTTAAAATAAGCATAATTGTTTAAGCTCGGTAACAACTAATTTACCCCCCCTCTTAGTTGTCCAACAATTGGTATCAGAGCCGACCCCTTTTGTCTAAGGGTAGATCCTAGAGCTTAAACATGTCAAGCCATGAAGGAAATTCAACCAATAAGGCCCCTCTGTTCAATGGAACAAACTTTACCTTCTGGAAAGTTAGAATGAGAACCTACATAATGGCTTTAGGTGTAGATGTCTGGGATGTGGTAGATATTGGCTATGTAAAGCCAGTTGTACTAGCTAATAAGGATGAAAAGCCAGAATTTAGCTTCAAATCTAAGGCTATGAATTCTATCTTGAGTGGGCTTGCAGAAGAAGAATTCATAAAAGTTATGCACCTAGGAACTGCCAAAGAAATGTGGGACAAACTCATTAGCAATTATGAAGGTAATGAGAAGGTAAAGGATGCCAAGCTTCAAACCTACACAGTACAATTTGAACATCTGAAGATGAAAGAAGACGAAACTATTGGAAAATACTTTCTGAGAGTTGAAGAACTGGTAAATGCAATGAAATCACTTGGTGAAAAAATTAAGGAACCTTCTTTAGTTCAAAATTTTTTGAGATCTCTACCAAATAGGTTCAACCTGAAGGTCTCTACTATAGAAGAACTTAATGATCTAAAAACCTTTGAGTTTGATCAACTTCTAGGAACATTGATTGCATATGAAATGAGAATAGTTAAAGATAAACCCACCTCCAGAGAAGCATCATTTAAGGCAGACAAGAAAGAGGATTCTGAGCCTGATGAAATTGAAGCAAAATTTATGAAGAGACTGAAGAAGGGATTAGGAAAATACAAAGGTAAACTGCCTTTCAAAATTTTCAACTGTGGCAAGATAGGTCATTTTGAAAATAAATGTCCTCACAAAATAAATGATTAGACATGTGATGATGAGGAGAAGCACAAACACAGAAATTTCTTTAAAGACAATAATTTTAAGAAGAAAAGTCTTTGTGTAAACAATGATGATGATCCTTCAGATGATGAAGACAATGTCTCCTCTATTGAAGATAAACCAAATGACTTCATACTTATGGCCAAAGAGGACTATGATAATAAAATCACAGGAAGTGAGGCTAATGAAGAAGAAGTTGTGGTTGATATGGAAGGAGAACTGATCAATGCACTAGAAGAGATTGACAGACTCAGAATTAAGAACAGAAAGCAAAAAAAATTGCTGATACGGTTCGAGAAGGATAGTAAACAGCCTAATGAAGACTTTTCCCTGCTAAAAGTGGAATTAGAAGAGGCAAAGAAAATCAAGGACATTCTGAAACAACAGTTATCAGAAAAGAAGAAAATATGTAAAGCTATGGAAGAAGAAGTAGTGAAAACTAGAAAAAGAGTTGGAGAGGTTTCAATCCTTGTATCATCAAAATCTATCAAGTATCAAAGCCTCAGAAGGATTAGCCACCATTATGAATCAACAAAGAAATCCAAAGCTGAAAAATGGTTTGGGTTATGAATATGGATCAAGTAGTGGTCAGCCAAGAAACAAAGAACCTATCAAGTTTGTCAAATCCTCAAACATTGACAAAAATCACTCTGCATAAACAAAGAAAGAAAATTATCCACCAAGAAGGAATGAAAGAAAAAGTACTAGAACTGAATCTGTAGATCAGAGAAATTATCGGCATGAAAGAAATTGACCTCCTCAGAGAAGACAAACTTTTCCTAGGTACCAACGATTTTTCTATGGGTATTGTTTCTTTTGTTCTAACTTTGGTCATAAAGATGTAAACTGTTCTTTAAAATTAAATTATGAGCAATCAAGACATTCAAGGTATAGATATCTACCACAACAAAGAATGAGACAACCAAGTAACAAACCACCATAGATTGAAAATCACTTGATGGATGGGAAAAGGACATAGGTTAAGCATAATATTCATTATGATCCTTTATTCGATGAACCAGAATGCTACATCTTCCATAACTATGGACATAAATCTGTTGACTGTCGCTTAAGGAACTATGAACTAGATTTTAATTCCCCCGCTGAAATGTCAAGGTTTGGAAGAAGAAAGAAAGTGACAAGTGTGGATTAGTGTTGTCAGCTCAAAGACAAATGAACCCTTGGTATATAGACAGTGGATGCTCCAAACATATGACGAGAGACAAAGGTAAGTTTCTATCTCTAAGTGAAAGCAAATAAGGAAACATAACCTTTGGAAATGATGCTCCAGGTAAAATAAAGGGTAAAGGGATGGTGAGTTTAAGTAATGGAAAAGGAAAAGACCAAGATGTTCTTATTGTAGATGGGCTGAAACATAATCTTCTCAATGTAATTCAAATGTGTGACAGAGGATGTGAAGTGATGTTCATGTCCAAGGACTGCAAGATAAAGTCTGTAAACTCAGGACAAGTGGTGGCCCAAGGCATAAGGACATAAACTAATGTATATGTGCTAAAAGAAGATAGAGAAGAGTGTCATCTAAGAAAACATGATGAAAGATGGTTATGGAATAGGAGACTTGGACATATAAACTTTGACCACTTAATCAAACTCAAAAATCTTGAGGTAGTAAAAGATCTTCTGAGAATATCAAAGCCCCAAGATTCTATGTGTAAACCCTGCCAAGTAGGAAAACTAACTAGGACACAGTTTAAGTCCAAGAGCTCTACTTCAATAGAGAAACCACTCCAACTAGTTCATATGGATTTATGTGGACCATCAAGACAGGAAGGCATAGGTAAAGAAAACTACTTCATGTTGATTATTGATGATTACTCCAGAATTACTTGAGTTGCTTTACTCAAGGAAAAAGATAAAGCATTTGATAAGTTGAAAAAATTTAATGCTTTAACTGAGAATCAGATAGGCAAGAGGTTAAAGGTAGTAATATCAAACAGAGGAGGATAATTTATGTCAAGTGATTTCAAGGAATTTTGTGATAATCATGGGATCAAGAGAGAATACACAATCCCAAGAACTCCACAACAAAATGGAGTAGTTGAGAGGCAAAACAGAACAGTGAAACAAATGGCCAGGTCAATGATGAATGAGAAGAACATTGGTCAAACCTAATGGGTAGAAGAAATACACACAACAATCCATGTTCTTAACAAAGCCCACCTCATACCACAAAGTGACAAGACACCTTATGAACTGTGGTATGGGAAACCTGCTTCAATCAAACACTTCAAAGTCTTTGGGAGTAAATGTTACACAAAGAATAATGATGAGAACCTTGGAAAATATGATGACAGGGCTGATGAAGGTATATTCTTAGGGTATGCTACAAACAGTAAAGGATACAGATGCTATAATAAGAGGCTCCATAAAATGGTTGACTGTATTGACGTAAAAGTTGATGAAGGAATCCCAACAAGAGAGGTGTACAAAAATGAGTCTTCTACAGAGGACACAGCTGAAGCTGAAGATGAATAGGTCCAAGAATTAGAAAACAAAGACTCTGAATTAGATGAATACACAGATACTCAGACAGACTCAAATCAATAGACAACTTCAAACTCCTCCTCCAAAATCACTCGAAAGAATCATCTCACAAGTCAGATAATTGGTGAAAAAGACAAAGGTGTACAAACCAGGAGAAAGATAATAAAAAACACTGAACAATCACATATAGCTTTCATATCCATGCTGGAACCCAAGAATTTTAATGAAGCTAGCAAAGATGACCATTGGGTTAAAGAAATGAATGATGAACTTGATCAGATTGAGAAAAACAATACGTGGGAAATGGTTCATAGACCTGAAGGTAAAAATATCATTGGTTCCAAATGTATCTTTAAGAATAAGTTGAATGAGCAGGGACAAGTTGTCAGGAACAAAGCAAGATTGGACTGTAAAGGCTATGCTCAAATAGAAGGACTGGATTTTGATGAAACATTTGCACCCGTAGCAAGATTAGAAGTTATCAGAATATTTCTTGCCTATGCTTGTCATATAAGGTTTAAAGTCTATCAAATGGATGTCAAGTCAACTTTTCTAATTGGAGATTTAAATGAAGAAGTCTATATGGAAAAACTAGAGGGTTTCAAACTGTCTGATAACCCTGACTTAGCATGCAAGTTGAAGAAATATTTATATGGGTTAAAACAAGCCCCTCGTGCCTGGTATCAAATATTGGATACATATCTCAAAGACAAAGGGTTCAAGAGAGGAACAATTGACAACAATCTATATATCAAAATAGAGGATAATGATTTTCTCATCGTGTTGGTCTATGTAGATGACATCATCTTTGAATGTAATAAGGATTCATTGGTACAATGGTTTTCTTCTGCCATGGAGTCTGAGTTTGAAATGTCTATGATAGGTGAACTGTCATTTTTCCTTGGTCTTCAAATTACTCAGAGGTCTGAAGGGATGTTCATTTCTCAAGAAAAATATCTAAGAGAAATGTTGAAAAGGTTTCAAATGGAAGATTCTAAACTTGTGGGAACACCTATGGTTACTGGAATCAAATTAAGCAAGGATGATGACTCACCTAATGTTGATCAAAGTTCATATAGGTCAATGATAGGAAGTATGCTGCACATCACAACATCTCGTCCAGACATAATGCATGCTGTTGGGATGGTAGGAAGATATCAGTCTGCACCAAAAAAAAGTCATTTGCTAACTGTCAAAAGGATATTCAGATATTTGAAAGAAACAATGAACTATGGCCTATGGTATCCTAAGAATCATAATTTTCAATTATCAGTCTACTCAGATGCTGATTGGGCTAACAACGTGGATGAAAGGAAAAGAATGAGTGGAGGTGCGTTCTTCTTAGGAGATTCTCTAGTAGCATGGTTGAGTAAAAAGCAAGGCTCCATTTCTTTATCAACTACAGAGGCAAAGTACATTGTTACTGCTACCTGTTGCACTCAGGTATTATCGATGATTCAGACACTTGTAGACTTGGAGGTAAAATATGCTGCACCGATCTCAATTCATTGTGATAACACTAGTGCCATCAGTGTGTCCAAGAATCCTGTATTCCACTCCAAGACCAATCATATTCCCATAAAATACCATTTTCTGAGAGAGCAGGTCACCAATCAGATTGTTCAGGTCCATTACATTCCAACCATAGAACAAATTGTAGACATCTTTACTAAACCCCTAGCCAAGACACCATTTGAATATCTCCGACATAAGCTGGGTGTCATCCCATCTCACACCTAAGAGAGTCCATCCCGTTAGGGGGAGTTTTGTATTGATTGAATATTTGATACCTCCTAAAAATAATGCAACAACTCAGGGGGAGCATGTTTTCTTTGACATTGATGTCAAAGGGGGAGAAAAGGAGTGGTCCAGACTAGATGCTATAGTTAGAGGTCCAAATAGATTAACGCAATCGTTTAGGGTTTCCATCAATGCCAAAGGGGGAGATTGTTGGCATGTTTATAGGCAGGTGTGATTTTCATTGATGGAAAGATCAGAGTATGCAACGATGGAAAAACAGGGACAACATAATCTCAGGAGGATTAGCGCAGAGTCACATGCAATGCGTAGGTGTGTACCAGGGACAAGGTTAACTCATTGCCAAAGCTCAAGAGAGATAGTGTACTCAGGATCTAAGATGGATCAAAGGTCGAGGCCTTTGAAACTTAGAAATTATTCCAAGTTAGGAGGATGTGTAATCCCAGGAGGAGAAGCGATAATGATCTTTGGATCCCATTGAGAATTCTTGATGAATGTCAGATCTGAGCTTGAGGTCCGACTAGCGTTGGATCCAGAAGAACCTTCACGTTCTTTAAAGAGAAAGGTGAAGCGGGGTTACGGAATCCCGAAGGCATAAGGACAGTTTCGAATACCGGGAGTTGGAAGAGTCGATACTCTTCATCATCAGGAGTCCTAGAATTGCGAAATGTGAAACAACTAAATATTGAAAGAAGGAGGATAGTTTTGGATACTAGGAGTTGGAAGAGTCGACACTCTTCATCATCAGGAGTCTCGGAATCGTGAAATGTGAAACCCCAAAAACCCGAAACAAGCACATCGATCGGAGGTTCAGAAGTCAGGAGTTGGAAGAGTCGAGACTCTTCATCATCAAGAGTCCCAGAATCGTAAAATGCAAAACCCTGAAAACCCAAAACAGGCACATCTACTAGAGGTTCGGATACCAGGAGTTGGAGGAGTCAAGAGTTGAGACTCTTCATCATAGAAGTCCCGAAGTCACGAAATGCGAAACACCGAAACAAATTTTTGTGTAGATTTTGGATACCAAGAGATGGAGAGTCAAAACACTTCATCACAAGGAATGCCAGAATGCCGAAATGCCGAAATGCGAAAAACACCTTTTGGTGTTGGTTTCAGATACCAGGAGTTGGAGTGTCGAAACACTTTGCAACAGGAATGCCAAAATGCCGAAAATCCAAAATGCATTTTCGAATAAGGCTATGGTCACCACTGGTGGTCACATCATCGAAGAGCTACAAAGAAGAGCTCGAAGAGACAAGATCCATTTCGGAGTCTTGGACATGGAGAGTCGAGACAACTCATCACAGAATCCCTGAAACATGAAATGCGAAATACATGTTCAGAATTGGCCCTTGGTCATAACTCATGGTCACATCAATGAAGGCTCAAGGGAGAAGGTAGCATGAAGCTAATCTCCATTTCAGAGATCACGACTTGGAGAGTCGAGATGCCCCACCACAGGGATGCTGAAAAGCCGAATGCTGAAATGTCGAAACACCGAAAGGACGAATTGTGAAATGGAGAAATAAGCATGAGACCCATCATTTATGATCCAACGGTGCAGGTTATTCAAGAATATGATTGAAGGTCTACTGTTTCTCTTCACAATTATTCGATCAATGGTGATTTAGTTTCTGAAGCGGTCTTTGGAGGTTCACAGTGTAACTGCTAGAAACCACTGATGGTTTCTGCCAAAGGACTCGAAGAGACTTCTGTGTGATTTCCAGAGGAGCTGAAGAGTCTCAAGGAATCTTCCAGTGGAATGAAGACTGTTCATAGAGGAAATTGACAGATGGATGAGTGTTGAAACCTGTAACTGCAAAAAAGAGGATGAGCTTGACTGTGACAAAGAAGACAAAGTCTTGACTATTGTAGAGGCTAAGGAATCTCAGCATAACACCCAGTGATGATGGACACATGGGTTTAACAGCCAAAGAAGCTGAAGAGTTACAATGATGATCAGACAGAGCACTCGACATGGAGAGAGCATGTAGAAGCATGGCAAGATAGCATGCACAAGGTGCACAAAGACTATAATTATGCAGAACAAAGAAGAGATGAGTGTTACTGTTGTTGAGATGGATTCATGAGTGTAGAAGGAGGAGTGTGCAGCAGTTGAAATACAGAGAAGAGGAATGGTGCATTGAATGGACATGGCACACAGAGCATAAAAGGAAAAATCATAGAAAGAACAAGGCATGTTTTCAAAAATATAGTGAGACACTAAAGGAAGGATGAGGTGCTCTTGTAGAAAAAAACAGAAGATCAGAAATCGCAAGAAGATGCAGACAGAGAGACATTGATACAGG
Source organism: Picea engelmannii (assembly GCA_009831015.1). Classification (NCBI taxonomy): domain Eukaryota; kingdom Viridiplantae; phylum Streptophyta; class Pinopsida; order Pinales; family Pinaceae; genus Picea; species Picea engelmannii. Next base: position 383,492 of record ML780126.1, on the reverse strand, counting down.
AGAGCAGAGAAGCATATCAGAACAGTGATAAGCCTAGTAAGCCAATGATAAATATTGTATCACTGTGATAAATTTATATATAACAAACTTTAGATTTCAGGGTGGAAGGGAGGTGCTAGGGAGGACTGTTGTCCTCAGAGGTTCAAGTGGGTGCTTGAACACAGGGAGTTATAGCTTCCATCTGGTTGCAGCCAGAGAAACCAGGGTGGTGCAAGGGAGAACTGTTGTTCTCTGTTATACAGGTTGGTTCCTGTGTGATTGGAAGTTGGTGCTTCCATCCAGTTGGTGCTGGAACATTTAGGGAGTTGGTGCTTCCTTCTAGTGGGTGCTAGAGAAACCAGGGAGTTGGTGCTAGAGAAAACAGAGAGTTGGTGCTCTCAGCAAGTTGCAGCTTGCAAAATAGAGGTTGCAACCTCATTATGAGTTGGTGCTCATGAGTATGATAATGTACAGAATGTAAAGATTACTTATCATATAAAGAAGAAGAGGTTTCTTACCCTTTATGGGTTTCCTCAGGAAATATTTGGCTCTGTATATTTCATATGTGTGAATGATGATGAATGTTCTATTGCTTACTTCCATGCATTATTGTGATTGTCATTCAGTGCTCTGCAAAGAGTTTAAAATAAGCATAATTGTTTAAGCTTGGTAACAATTGATTCACCCCCCCCCTCTCAGTTGTCCAACACAAAGAAGTTATTTGCAGTGGTCTCTGCTATGATGCTCTTCTTGCAGGAAACTAGGATCCCCATCTTAGAAAAGCGGTCACCAACCACAAAAACACAGTCATTTCCCCGCTTGGTGGATGAGATGCCCGATATGTAGTCCATTGAGATGGATTCCCATGGCCTGTCAGGAGTAGGAAGAGGGGTGTACATGCCCTGTTTCTTAGTGGTTTGTCTGGAAATAGCGTAGGCAGTGCAGGACCTTATATACTTGCTGACCTCCTGTCGGATTTTTGGCCAGTAGAAATGTTTCTGTAGCATCGCCACTGTATTTTCGATGCTGAAGTTTCCTGCCACTCGACTGTAGTGGGATTCCCATATCAGCTTCGCTCGATCACTTGATGGAAAACATATATGGCCCAGACGACACAACAACCCATCCTGAAGATAGAAATTATTGACACCTATGTTTGCACCCAACATTTGGTAGGTGGTGGAGAAGTCTGGGTTTGTCTCATAGAGTTGGGGCCATCCAGAGGTCTCATGGCCACATGAGTCTAGCATCGTGGTGAGTGATGCAACTGGTGGTATGCTGAGGAAATCATCGACGCGATTAGTGCTTCCTGTTTTATACTTGATGTTGAGGTGGAATTTCTACAAGTATGTGGACCACTTTTGATGGAAGTCATTCTGCAATTTTCCTTGTGTCTGCATAAACTGCAGTGGCTTATGATCAATGTGGATGATTGTCTCCTTCCCAAGAATGTAATGTATCAAATGGCAGCAAGCTTGAACAATGGAGTACATTTCTTTGTTGTAATTAGGGTACTTACAGACAACATCATATAATGTCTCACTATGATAGGCCATGGGGTGGCCATGTTGAGTGAGAAAACACCCACAACATAGTCTAAAGCATTTGTCTTGATATCAAAGGGATGTTGCAGGTCTGGTAGTGAAAGTACTGGGGATGAGAACAATCGCTTCTTCAAATCATTGAACACTTGTTGTTGGGACCGACCCAACACAAAGTTTTCCTTACCACCACCCCTGGTGATTTGGCTGAGGGCCCATGCAATATGGGAGAATCCCAACACAAAACTGCGGTAGAAATTGGCAAGACCCAAGAATATTTGAAGCTAAGTGAGTGTGGTTGGGGATGGACAGTCACACATGAATTGGATCTTGGCTAGATCCACATGTACACCATGCTGATCAATGATTTATCCTAGGTAATGGACCCTGTCCATTTCAAAGGAGCATTTTTCCAAGTTGGCGTATAGCTTGTGCTATCGCAGGGTGTGCAAAACCTGCTAAATGTGCTGCAAGTGTTCGGCCCAAGTCTTGCTGTAAATGAGAATGTCATCCAGATAAATCACTAAAAAATTATTTGTGAATGGTCACAAGATATCATTCATCATCCTCATGAAAGTGGCCAAAGCATTTATCAAACCAAAGGGTATGACCAACCATTCAAAAAGACCTTCCTTTGACTTGAAGGCGGTCATCCATACATATGTCTGTTCTATCGGGACTTGGTGGTAGCTAGAATTCAAATCAATCTTACTGAAGTATTTATCCCCCATGAGTTGATCAAGGAGGTCATTGATTCGAGGAATCAGGTACCAGTTTCTGACTTTGATTTTATTCAGAGCCCGGTAATCAATGCAGAGTCGCCAAGTTCCATCTTTATTCTGTACCACCACGATTGGGCTCCCGCAAGGTGATGAGATGTGATGGATGTGCCCCTTGTGGAGTAGTTCTTGGATTTTTCGCTTGATCTCCTCATTGTCTAACATAGAGCGACGATAGACTGGCCCATTGGGAAGCGGTGCATCGGGGGTTAGATCGATGGGGTGTTTGACTTGACAGTGTAGAGGTACCCCGATAGGTGAGGAGAAGATATCTGAGTATTCTTCCATGACCTTATCTACTTGCTTCTATTGTGTGGAGAGGTTGGCCGTAGAGACCCTGGATGTGGTTTTGATCTTTCACTTATTCTAAGAGAGAATAATGAAGAATACAAACTTCCCCATCTGAGAGATGACCTTCCTGCATTACTTAGCATAGATCAAGGAAATAACACTAGGTGGGACTGCCTCAGGTATCCTGTATAATTTCCTATTCAAAGTAATAACAACACTACGAGGCCTAGACTCATATACAACATGATGTTTCCATAAATAAGGTTGGCCCAAAAGAACATCACAAACTTCGAGAGGAGTAACATCACACAATACCTCTTCTTTGAAGGGCTTGATGTTGTATGACAGTCGAGACTGTTGGCTGATGCAAAGATCACTTCCTTGGCAGAGCCATCCAATGGTGTAAGGTTGTGGGTGAGGCATTATGGGCAGGGCCAACCTCTTGATGACCTCTGTAGATATGAGGTTCTTCTGGCTACCGCTATCAATAATGAAATTCAACAGGGTAACAATGAAGTGCAACAGGGTGCCTTTTACCCATATTTGTGAATGGAAGAGGCACTCTCCTTCTTCTGGCTCGTATGGTTCACCAGGATGGAGCTTGGTGGTGGAAACAGTGGCATTGGGTTCAACGTTAATAATCCATCTTCCCCTTTTTAGTTCTGGCTCAAAGTCATAATCCACATCTGATTTAGAGGCTTTCACTTCGTCCACCAACGACTGCTTTGAGCGACAATCAACAGTGTTATGCCAAGGGCTCTTATGGAAGTCACACCACTTCTCGATATCTTTCTTTGTCTTTCTAGTGTCCTTATTTGCTTGCGGCTTGGACTAGTTGTAATGATACTGTCCATATTTTCTCTGTCCTTTGTTCTATGGGTTGGGGCCGCCCTTTCCTAGCTTTTGTTGTGAGGGGTTCCCAGGCCCAAATTTCCACGTCTTTTGTTTGAGCTTCTACTCAATTTTGATGGCAGATCGGTAGGCCACACCCAAGGATGAGATGTCTAGAAATTCCATTTCAGTTTGGATGTATCTATGCAGAGCACCGCAATAATTGAGCTCCAGATGTTGCTCTGAATCTTTGATACCCATCTTGGTGTGCAAGGTATGGAATATATTTGTGAAATCTGGCACTACTTGGTCTCTTTCTTGATACAGTGTGGTCCATTTGGTATATAAGTCGTCATAACTTCTGAAAGGGTAGTATTGTTCCTTAATAGAATCCCTGAAGGAATCCCAGGTGGCTGTGACTTTAAATAATGAGGGTTCCTCTGTTTCCTTTTGCTCACAGAACGTTTCCCACCAATATTTGAGACGAGGGACAACTTTGATGAGTGAAAAAGTAATCTTTTCTCTATTCGAGAAGTTATGGACAGAAAAATACCCTTCTAGTAGATTAAACCACTTTTCTACAACATCGACGTTTATCTAACCTTCAAATATAGGAATATCAAAGTTTATTTGTACCTTGAAGGGGGTGGCGCCTCTGCTCAAAGAAGATGCATCGCCTGTTGGTAGCCACCGAAGGATTTGCGTGAAACTATCCATCATCTTGTTCCTTTGTTGTGTGAGGGATTCCTCAATCAACAGTTTGAAAGGATCTCCTATCCTATCATCTCCCTTTTCTCCTGGCATGAGAGGTCTCTTGGGCGTGCGAGATCTTTTTTCCTCAAGAGAAACAAGCTCAAGACCCAACTCTTTGTACTCTGACCTCATTGGGGACATGCATTAAGATGACAAGGAGAAGACTGCTCTGATACCACTGATCTGGATTTTATGAGAAGAACGAAATGAATACATATTATTAATATATTCTTAACACAAAATAACAGAGATACAGTAAAACTGGTTTTCTATTCAATAATGAAATAAGCTGAAACTGTAAAATGCAGTGGAAACAAGCTTGCTGGAATGGTGGTGGCTTATCTCTGAGAAGATATGTGACGACTAAGATCATTCACAAGAATATGATTACAATGAGGCTCTAAAGTCATTTTACAATAAAAAATAATTCCAAAAACCCTAGACATCCAAAAACCTAACCCTAGGAGATGAAGCGCCAAAAGTCATGTGGGCCCCATTTGGGTAAGTTAGTACATTAACTTCCCGGGGTCGTAACTTTTGCATACGATATCCATTTTAGGCGTATGATAGCCCGTTGGAAAGGTATTTTCATGGAGATTAATTTTTGGGAATAAATCATTCCATTGGTTATCATTGAGAAGCTCGATCCTGTAAAACCTTCATTTAGTCCCTCAAAATGGCCCCATAAGCGAAAACTGCTAAAAATAGTAAATTGCCAAAATTGCCAGAAAACTGTTTTGAGCCAGTTGGAAAAGGTGGGTGGCTACTGATATCCATATATATCATGAAGGCCGAGGTCCATTTTTTATTTATGTGCATCCCCCCTTGATTCACCCAACTCTTGGAAGGGATCCAACCCATGACCCATTTTTGACGCCGAAAATATAAATGCCGCACTTTGACCGAGGTACCTAGTGACTAAATTTAGGACATCTACCCAAGTGGAAATTGTGGGCTGAAATTGCACCTTGATCATATTTTATTTGGATATTGGGAAATATCACCATCTCTTCTAGGATATGCACCCTCTACCCCTCATTATAACTAATTATTTCATCCTTCATTAGTTCCTCTTCCAGTGGCTTCATAACCCACTGTTGAGTGCTCTTGGAAGGTCCAGTGCTATTTCAGAGGAATGATGTTATGTCGTTTAGGACGTAAGCATTTGTTTTATTTATTTCCGACCACATCCATGAATGGCATCGACGACGTAGTTTATGTAAACTAGAAACCACCAAAGAATAACGTCTCAATTGGTTTCTAAAATCACTCGTCTCTATACTTGCCAAAGATGTGGCATACAACTTCCCCCAATCCGAAGAGGAAGTCATCAATAAGGCTCAACAATTTGACCTCATTTATGCTCAATTGGGTTAATTATACACAATATTACCTGATGCACCGAGACCCGTACCATTTGGCCAAGAAAAACTTGGAATGTCTCACGTTGCGAATGGGTTGATTAGCACCACGACACACCACAACCCTTACAACCAACCACCACCTATGTATGGTGCACCTCAATATCCACAACCATATGGAAAGCCATATTATTACCCTCC
>ML780126.1:320412-377698 GCA_009831015.1 Picea engelmannii | reverse complement strand
GCATCTGACCTCTCAACCAATTTGAGGTTCCCATTCTACCTCAACATATAACCTGAGAACTAGTGAAAGCGTTTCACCTTCCTACATGCCCTATGGATCATTTCCACAAAACAATCCATATTTTCCATTTCGTGGTCGTTCACAGCCGGTTTCTCCTCCACATGGACAACCACATGCTGACATTAACTTTGTTCAACCCTCTCCCATTCAACAACTCCATACTTTTGAGCAGTTGAATATGGTAAATCCGACCCATCAGTTGAATAATTCCAAGAAGGAAAAAAACAAAACAATAATAACACAAGACTAGGTGGAAATAACCCCCAACCAAACCAACCTGCTAGGGGCAACCAGAATCAAGGTAACCAGAACCCCCAAGGGGAAAATAACAACAATCACCAAGGGAAGAAAAAAAACAAAAACCTCCAGACAAACTTCCCTTGATATCTTTGCAGTGAATATGGACATTATACTCACCATTGTCCCCAAATTTATGACTTCAAATGGATGAAAGAATCTATGAACGCGCCACGTCCTTTAATGCCGCCTGCCCCTCAGTAGGCCCCAAAACAATACTTGCAACAAACACCCCCGAATGTGTTGCAGAACCCTATTTGACACCAAGGTGTGATGAATACCCAATATGAGGTACATCATACCCCACCACAAATGGGCAGTACCAAAACCCAGGGCCCATCCACCATGGAAATCTAGTGGATCGCAATATCCTCCTCACTAGCGAAGAAAAATTCTTCTGCAGACACACGGTCGTCAATACAGTGCGCCCTCTGAATCTACTCCAACCACCTTGGAAGCGGATCCAACTACATCCATACAACCCTTGATGATCCCGTTCCCTAATACTGAACCTACCATTCATATCCCTCGCATTCCATTACGACGAAATGTCAATAACCCTCAGGCTAGGGTAGAACACAATTACAGTCTCGTCAATGAATTAGCACAATCCTCCAAACCTATCCATATCAGTGGAAATCCTTACTCTCTGCCTTGGGGTAGTCAATCTAGCTGATACTAGACTCATCACATTTGATCTAGATAGTGGAGAACCATGTCTCCCTGCCCTAGTAGATTTCCAGATACCAATCAAGATTCAGAACATCACGATTCATTCTTGTATCATCGATGAAGGTGCATCCACATGCATCATGTCAAAAAATGTATGGAATAAACTTGGCTCCCTTTAGGTAGTACCATTCGCGATCACCTTGAGAGCCTATGATGGTCGACCATCCTCCCCTGAAGGGCTCTTCCAAAATTTCCCCATCGAACTCGGGGGAAAAACCATCCTCATTGACATTTAGTTTATCGATGCCCCGTTCGATTACAATATATTGTTTGGACGTATCTACATGTACACTATGAAGGCAATAGCCTCTTCTTTGTTTTGAATGATGATGTTCCCCCACAACAGGAAAATCATCACCATCGTCCAAATTACACATTATGAGCCTAACCACTCCACCAAAATTGATAATGTCCTACCTCTTGTCTTCACTAGATAAAATACTTATTCACTCATGGACATGGCCCCCATAATTTTCAAAGACCCATCCTTGCTGGGGGCATACCATGGAGCACCACCTCTCATACACCCTTCAACACAAGTGTGTGTTGTATCTTCCAATGGAACTGACACTAGAGACACCATTCCTCCCACTGAGGCCTCTCCACACCTCAATGTTCCACCAGTTGAAGAAATATTACCTCAAGAATTACTTGAGAACCCTACTACACCACTTATCCCTAATTTACCCCTCACCCAAGGGAAAATAATGGTTTGGGAGACAATCCCTCAAGACATTACTCAAATTCCCTTCTTCTACCCCCACCTAGAGTTCAAGAATTTCAGGTGGATGTGACACTTACCCTTACCAACATGGTGCTTTCCATCCTTGTATGGTATCTACACCCACCCGCAATGGTTCCTCAACCATCTCTCCCTCCTCAGTTAGAGGGAATCCCGATGCATATTCCAGTACAAGCTCCGACCACACCACCCTCACACCCAATTGCTAGCACCACTGCCATGGCTGGGGGTAGACAGAAGAAGAAATATCCCACAACTCCACTTCCTCCCTAATTTCAACCTTGTTTCAAACTATACGGATGAGAGGGACACCCCACTAATCAATGTCCTTCTCTTCTTGAGTTACACAATCTGATCCAACTCGCTCGAGCAATTCTATCACTCACCGCTTCACCAAGCACATCTAGTACTACTACAACGTCCTCCACTATAGGCAGTAAAGGGATGCGAACCAAATTCAATTATGCCATATGTTCAAAATATGGCCACTACACTCATCATTTCCCAACAATAGCTTAGTTTCACCAGACGCTAATGACAATATGCCAAACATTTTAGCAAGAGCCCTCTCCACCACCACTTTTTGGTACTTACGTCATCAAAATTCATTATGTCTCTTCCTCAGTCCCTTAATGGATGAGATTCCCTTGCTCTCTCTACGAATCACTTACTCACTTTACATACCAGTGTCCTTTGATTATGGCATACTGAGGTCTTCATTCAACCCCTATTCAACCACATCCGACCACCTGACCACTGGTCTTGCCCTCTCTAGATACTGTCAACATCACCTCCCTTAAACCTGAGTCACTTCCCACCACTCCATGGTTCATCGATAGAATGTATGAGGATATTCCTCCAAATCATCCGACCACCTGACCACTGGTCTTGCCCTCTCTAGATACTGTCAACATCACCTCCCTTAAACCTGAGTCACTTCCCACCACTCCATGGTTCATCGATAGAATGTCTGAGGATATTCCTCCAAATCATCCCAATTCTTCAGTTCATTTCCCATAGGAAATATTACCCCCTACCACAGTTTATCACCCACAGTGTATGAACATTTAGTTTATGTCAAGTGAGCCATCACATCCTGTATGTGATATCTCCTCTACGACTCCACCACTTGAGGAAAATCAAACTTTGATAGTCACCCATACCACCTCCTAGATCCCCTGTATTCTTGCAGTTTCCATTGCGATGAAGATATCCTAGATGAACTCATTACCCCTGATTTCCCATGGAATTCCCTCCACCACCGAGTGATTTTTCTCTCACAGGAAGCCTTCGACCCTTCTAGCCAAACCTCCATATGTGAAATCGAAACAAAGCATTTTATTCCTTTAGGGAATATAGACTAGTTCAACAACCCTATCCCTACCCCCGATTCTTTCTAATAAAGCAACATGGCCAATATCTCCCCCACCATCAAAATAGACATTTCCATGAAACCGAGAATCATAGAATAAATCACCATTGGTGCCACATGCTCCCTTAAGGAACTCATAGCTTACAAATCTCTCTTTTAGGAATACTGGGATATTTTTTCCTAGTCATATATGGAGATGCTTGGCCTCGATCCTTCTATAGTCAAACATCGCATCGACACATGTCCAAATGTCGCTCGAGTTCATCAAAAGCAACGCCCACTTCACCCATCCAAAGCTATGGCCATCAAAGCCAAAATCGACAAGTTACGAGATGCTGGGTTCATTTACCCCATTGTGTATATCTCATGGGTTTCCAACCCCATCCTTGTTAACAAAAAATAGGGCACTATTCAGATCTACACTGACTTTCACAATCTCAACCATGCTTGTCCAAAAGACAATTTTCCAACCCCTTTCATCGACCAAATTATCAATGAATTTGATGGCCATGAGGCATTGTCCTTCATCAATGGGTTCTCTGGCTACAATCAAATCCAAATCCATCCAACAGATAAGTATAAAAACACTTTTACTACCCCATGGGGTACTTTTTCTTATCGTGTCATTCCTTTTGGACTAAAAAATGCAAGAGCTACATTTAAACAGGCCATGACTTATGTTTTACACAATCTTGCTTGCATCATCCTTGATTATTTGGATGACTGTTGGCATAGGGGCAGACCTAGGGTTCAACGCTTCAATAGCGCACCAAAAAAACCCTAACTACTAGCCCTTTCGACAACACCTGTGAAGGAGATGAAGTCTCACCTGAGGTAGAGGTGTTGTGGGTGGGAAATCCCTCCTACAGACTAACACTAAGGGTTTTATCATGCATGCAGAAATGACCTAAAGATTCTTTCTTTTTACCATCATCCAATCCTAGACCCCCATTACTCATATGAAAATACAAGGCTCAAGAGATTAAGTTGACATACCTTATTCTTCGTGTTTGATGTCGATCCCTTTTCGCGCTTGGTCATTCTTTGACTGCAACTCTCCTCCCAATGCTGACCTGCATTCACTAAAGAAAAAAAAAGAACTCCACATGCATTTGATCTATGAACTAACGGGTTAGAGATTTAATAAATCATACAATCAATATTCCAATAATGACAATCTCATATGGCGGGATGGGAAAAAAAATTCTTTTATTAACTTCACAATGATACCTTACAATGATAAAGTCAGCTACTCCTCCTCGATCCTAGTCCTGGGATCTTCTTCCACTGTCTTCCAACTGCTTTTCTCTATACTTCTCTTTGCACAAGGATGGCTAAAGGTTAGGACAAAGGGAATGCACAATCGGGTATAGTTTCTTTACTATGATTCTCCTCCTTTCAAATGGGACCCCTAACCCTTCTTTTATAGGCTAGAAGAAGATAGGTATTTGGTCGAGTGACCGACCATGCATGGCCGAAAGGTTTAGTTAAATTACCCAAAGATGTGTGTTCCATCATCAACTTTCCTTTTTTCGTGCTTTTGTAGGTACATGTGGGCTATCTTGGGCCAGCTAGCGTGTACACACGTTCAGTAATGGAGTAGGGCGCGTGGGCATTTATAAAATGGGATTTTAAGAAGAGTTGTTCAACAGTGTTTTGGAAAAGAAGGAATCTGAGATGGCTTGATGCCAGGTAAGCATGCCTGGTGAAAATTAGGGTTATAATAGATGCTCCCTAATGTGTGAGGTCAGAAGAGCATCTGATGGCCGAAATACATTAGCAATCTTCACTGATGTGCCGAACAAGTGATCCCAGGGACCAAAAATCGGGAGGTGTCATTTGCAAAATAATAATTGTCTCACCAAGGCGGGCATACCCATGCTCGGGATAAAATAAAATCATGGCTACCAATAAAATACACTATATATCCATGTCATATAACTATATAAAGTGTATCCATGAACAATACACATTGGAGCTACATCTCGAAATCAAAAAGATACACATGTAGCGTATCCATATTCTAGAAGATAATAAGGCTTGATGGCTGGAGATGAGGTCTTCAGAGCTAGAGAAACAACTTCAAAATCTTCAAAACTCGGGTAGGAGTGTAATATGAGTGTACGACTTCACTACCCAGAGGTCTTCGACGGCTCGTCAGTCATGGACTAGAGAATCTTGATTATTAGACTGAAAGCTTCATTGATTTCGAACAAAGACTTGATTGGACTTTCAGGATGGTCGGGCATGAGGTCAAGAGACAAACTGCAGAGGGGCTGACTCAGGCTTGGTAAAAAAACTCCCTTGGACAATAGCATGACAAATGATGAGACTCAGGTAGCATGGCATTAACATAAGTTTATGAGGCAGGAGGCAACACAAACTCTCCATATGTTTGGAAGAATAACCAAACGGAGGAGGACACAACTCTATGCAGCGAGAACAACTTCCTAAGGTTGTATTAAATCCTAGAGTTTGTCGAACAAACAGACATATGTGCTTTATCCAAGGGTGACTCATTATGTTTCCAATACAAAGAAAATACTTTTCCCTTCCTCTTTTTGGGGTATATTTGATTTTTTTTGTCTTTTTCAATAATTTTGGAAAAAGAATAAAAGAATGTTATGTTACAAAGGAGGAATGAGTGTTGCAAACATACAAGTTTGAGGCGCAGGGACAAGACTGATGTTCAAAGTAAGGACACTCGAGAAAAATCCTCCAGGGTCCAAAGGTGTCAAGACGCAGAGGAAAAGTGCTACAGGGCTTGCGTATAAGGCATGCTTCAGATGGTTCAGTTGAGAGCAACATGGAGTCAGTATTAGGCCAAAGACGCAGGTATGGAAATGCGATTAATAAGACACACTGGTACCATCCTTCGATGTAAGTTTAATGATCCCAGAGAAGGTAAGATCGATGGTTTTTCATATTTAGAGAGTCTGAAAAATGTAAAAGGAGACTCCACTGGGGTACCTTTTTCGAAGGTAGTCTAGTCAGTTCGAAAAAGGGGTAAATTAGAACCAAAAAGACATCTATTCAAAACCATTTTAACGAGTGTGATAAGGACAAGATCACTTGGCCATGTTTTCATTTTTAATGAGTCTGAAAAAATCTTAACTATGGACTCTGTCAGGAATGTTCTTTTGGACCATTTTAACGAGTGTGAAAGAATACGGTCACTCGACGATCTTTTCAATTTTATGGAGTCTAAAAAGAGCTTAACTATGGACTCCGTGGGGGTTCCTTTTTCGTACATTTAGTCCCTCAGGCCCGGAAAAGGGGTAAAATTATACCCGAGGGTACTCTTGCAGAGATTCGAGGCCTCTAGAGTATACCTTTGTTCGTATAGTTGACCATTCAGACTGAAAAAGGGGTAAAATACTACCGGATAGACATGAATTCAAATTTTATTTTAACGAGGGTGAAAGGCCACAAGATCACTCGACAATCTTTTCCTGTTTAGAGGGTTTGAAAAGGGCTTAAAAGAAGACCCGTGTAAGGAATGTTCTTCTGGAACAATTTAACAAGTGTGAAGAAACAAGGTCACTCGACAATATTTTCATCTTTAGGGAGTCTGAAAAGGGCTTAAAGAAGACTCCTTGGGGGCTATGTCTCAAGTATGAAACTGGTTTAGGTAGAGCCCACTGTTAGGCTCAGACCAAGAGTCTCTTCTATAGTCAACTTGGGAAGTATCCCTAAAGGGAAGAAAACACAAACCATGGTGTAAGTCCTCCTGCAGGATAGAAATCATAGTCATGGATTCAAGGATAGCCTCATCTGAAGGCAATTCAAAATCTGAGAAATAATGCAAACGAGGGTCTACAGTCCCAAAGGGTGAAGTAAACTGACCATACTCCATATAACGATGGAGGTTCTGGCCAAGACTGGCAGAGTCTATCAATGGAGAATCACGATCATGAGGGCTTGAGGATCTACTAACAACAAGATTAGACTCAGAAAGATACTCAAGCCCACTTGGACCAAGAGGGGGAAGCAAGGGCTCCCATGCCCCCATTGTAAACACCAATGGATCAATTGTTGATTCCAAGTCTCGGGAAGGCAAACATGATCTCACAGGTTCCTGCTTAGAAGCAATTGAACATCGAGGATAAGATGCCACATAATTAACCCATGGTGGGGTAGAGTCTATACGAATGCTAGGAACATATAAAAGGGTAGTATGAAATAATATTGAATTAGGATGGTGGTTATCAAATGCCAACTGGTCGATAATGAAAATGCTTCCATTGTGAGGGAAATGCATCACCTGGAAGAGCGTAGACACCACAACATTCATAGCATATACATAATCCTGCCCGATAAGCATATTGAAATCTAACGGGCCTTGCACCACTATAACATCGACATGGACAATCTTCCCACCTAACGAGATAGGCAACTGAGGAAGAACCCCCAAATATTCACTAGGGCATCTGTCAAAAGACAACGGTTCATGCAAAGAAGACACAAGCTCGGGAGATCCCAAGACTTTCCAAACTGAGGAGGATAAAATACTTGCAGAGGCTCCTTCATCCACAATACATCGATAAATGTTTGTTGAATTAACTTCAACCCTTATTTGAAAAGGTGCAGCAGAAGGAAGATGAGGCTCAACAAGGTCATTCCAATCAAAGGAAACCATCCTATGGCTTGGAGGGGGTGTGCTTGGAACGAGCAGAATGCCCCCTTGTTATTAAAGTACTGAACCAGAAATGCTAAAAACATAGTCGGTAGACACGTCACTCCCCAAAAGAAGAGTGGGATCATCCGATGAATGCATTAGCATGACCACTTTCACAACCAATGGCTGAATAGGTTGCGAGACTACATGGTCTAAAGGAACCTCACCCCCCAAAAGAGGAGTGGGATCAGCCGATGACTGCATTGACATGACCACTTTCTCAACCAATGGTTGAATAGGCTAAGATAATACAAGGTTTAAAGGCACCTCACCCCCCAAAAGAGGATTGGGATCAGTCGATGACTGCATCAGCATGACCACTTTCTTAACCAATGGTTGAATAGGCTGAGAGACTACAAGGTCTAAAAGCACCTCACCCCCCAAAAGAGGAGTGTGATCAGCCGATGACTGCATCTGCATGACAACTTTCTCAACCAATGGTTGAATAGGTTGAGAGACTACAAGGTCTAAAGGCACCTCACCCCTCAAAAGAGGAGTGGGATCAACCGATGACTACATTGGCATGACCACTTGCTCAACCAATGGCTGAATATACTGCGAGGAAACCTTAGAAGACTCAGAATCAGAAGAGCTTGCAGATAGGGACCACAATCTTTGTACCTCTAGAATGCTAGGGCATAAATGAGTAAGGTGATCTCCCTTGCAAAGCTTACAAGGGAACTTAGGCTTATGTTCTATCCATCTAGGTTTCTCAATAGAATCAATGCCCCCAGCATGACTAGAAGTGGTTGGTTTCACAACTCCAACATGACTTGCAGAGGTTGGTGATGGGTCGATAACATGACTCACAAAGGCTACATACCTATTGCCAGTATGACTAGTAGGGACTAGAATTTTTCCCCCAGCATGACTTGCAGAGGGTGGGTGATTTCCCCCAGCATAACTTGTAGAGGCTGGGTGATGGTCTTCAACGTGACTTGTAGAGGTTGTTGACCTATCTCCAACATGACTCGTAGGGTTTGGTGGTTTCTTCTTCCTATTCTTTCTCTTTCTATTTTGTTTAGACTTCCGGTTACTAGTAACTGTACTTTCACCAGAGGTGGGAGAAGGAAGAGGAGAAGACTTTGCTGACGAAGAAACATCAATAGGATGCCCATGACTTAAGGTGCTTAACTAAGAAGCGTTAAGAGCATTCAGGACATTTGGAGTGGTACCCAACCAAACTGGTAGTCCCACATTCAACCCAGGAATGTACAAAGTGGCCATTAAAGGGACACCAACGTTTTCAAAGAAGGGAAAAGCAAAAGAATCCCCTTGTGAAGGGGCTCCTTGGTTGGTATTGCAGGGAACTTTAGCCATGAATATATTATGCATAGGTTCTCCCTTTTCGGGATCGTTCAAGTTCGTAAAAGTCTCACACACTGACTCTGGTGAACTAGTGTTATCAAAACAACACCTATAAAGAGGCAGCTCCACGTTTCTAAGAAGAAGACTGGAAATTCCTCTCAACCAGTGAAGTGGGCGGTCTGCCACCCTAGGTCATATATCCAAAGCCATGACTGACTAACTCAGTATGAAAAACTAGGGAGCACATAACACACAATAAAAGTTCCTAAAGGCAAATCAAGCAAATGCCTAACTAGTTGGAAGAACAGTTACACCAACCAACACTAGAGCAACTTACCGGTGTAAGTGAAACTTGTAAATGGAAGCACCCTCCGGGTATAATCTACAAAGCGTGGCTCGATGTCTATCCTAGGTACCACGGTATACCCCCACAGTCACTTGTGTATGTCACTAGAAAGACAGGAAGTTAGGTTGCCAACGCGCGAACAATCACTAGACGGGTACAGTCGACAGTCGGGTAGACCAAAATGAGCAGGGTATCAAGCCAGAAACCTGCCAAGGGTATCGAAAGAAAGTGTTCTAGAAGACAACTGAGGACCTCAAATGGATTTGAGACCCACAAAGCTCTATGGAAAATGCAATCGACGGAATCCCAAGACAAGCCCTCTATATGTGTTCTCCACTACGATTGGTCCGTCTTTGGAGGGGTTATCTTCGCTACCTTTCCGCACGCGACCTCATGTTTAGCCCCTGTGTTAGAGAGGGGTCCCAGATAAATTTCACGATGCCGGACTTCTACACTCCTTAGCATAGAATTGTATGTTTGTTTTATATCCTTGAAGAGTTTCCTCTCCAACCTAAATCAAGGCTCTAGCGTAATCTAGTTGATGGACCCTACAAACATAAAGTCTAGTAAATTTTAATTAGTGTTCTTTTTACTGGCTTGATTTACTCAAAAGGGTATGGTAGTGCAATTGATGGTGTTAAGACTCTTGCGAAAAATGATGAAAGTTATATGAACACTGGCAAAGAATGATTATATATATATATATATATATATATATTTTGAAATGCTTTTAAGATGAGAAGAAAACACAACACTATGCTAATTTATTTTCTTTTTCAAATAACAATGCAAAGAAAATGCCAGGAAAGAAAGAGATCTAACAAACTAAGTTTTTTTTTTTTTATATTTTCTTCCAATAAAATAAAAAATAACAAAAGATTCTAAAAGAAACTGATGAATGCACGATTCATGCCCCCCCCCAACTCATTTTTCTTAAAATTTCAAGATAAAAATAAGTTTAAAAACCTAGGAAACACAAACAATATTTTAAATGAAAAAGAAAGCTATGCTGGAATACAAACTAGGCTAAAACTGCTTATGACAGAGACCATAAAGAAACAATAAAAACTTGGGAAGTAAAAACTTGATAGGGAAGAGGATGACTGCCTCCTCAAAAGTTTCTAGACAAACATGCGACTGTCACTTCAACAGCGAGCGTATGCATGTGGGCTGCCCAAAGACAGGCTGCGTATGCACACATGTAGGCCCACTACAGGCCGCGTGTGCCTCTATTTCTCCTCAAAAGAAGCAAGACAAGCAGCTAAGATCAGGTAGGGAGTACTGGTATTGAGAACCAGAATCCCTTGAAGACACATAAACTTACTTTGATAGAAAAAGATGCAAGGAAAAAGATGATCTGAGGTTTTTACCTGACTATGAACTATTCAATCAGAGACCTAGAAGGACACAAAATATCCCTGAGAAGGATCACTTCTGTATGGGAGAGGATGACTGCCTCTTCCTAAGAAGGATTTCCTGGGTTCTCAGACATGCAGCTAGCACTTCATCAGCAGGCGTATGCACGCGGGCTGTGTGAAGGTAGGGCGCATGTACACACATGCAGACATTATACATGCTGTGTGTACCTCTATGAATCCCAAAAAGAAAATGCAGCCAAGCAAAGAAAGCAGGGAGTACTGGTATGGAAGACCAGAATCCCTACTAGCTCAGACTCTTGCAGAAACTCAGAAAAAAGGTGATGAAACCAATTTAAAACTACCAAAAAGTATCCCCAGAAAACCTGAGAGAAATCCCCAGTATGGTCGCCAATACTGTTGTGGGTGGGAAATCCCTCCTACAGACTAGCACTAAGGGTTTTATCATGCATGCATAAATGACCTAAAGATTATTACTTTTTACCATCATCCCATGCCTAGACCCCCATTACTCATATTAAAATACAAGGCTCAAGAGATTAAGTTGACGTACCTTATTCTTTATGTTTAATGTCGATCCCTTTTCGCGCTTGGTCGTTCTTTGACTACAAATATCCTCCCAATGCTGACCTACATTCACTAAAGACAAACAAAGAACTCCACATGCATTTGATCTATGAACTAACAGGTTAGAGATTTAATCAATCATACAATCAATATTCCAATAATGACAATCTCATATGGCGGGACAGGAAAATAAATTCTTTTATTAACTTCACAATTATACCTTACAATGATAAAGTCGGCTACTGCTCCTCGATCCTGGTCCTGGGCTCTTCTTACACTGTCTTCCAACTGCTTTGCTCTATACTTATCTTTTCACGAGGATGGCTAAAGGTTGGGACAAAGGGAATTCTCAATCGGGTATAGTTTCTTTACTATGATTCTCCTCCTTTCAAATGGGACCCCTAACCCTTTTTTATAGGCTAGAAGAAGCTAGGTATTTGGTCGAGTGACCGACCATTCATGGCCGAAATGTTTAATTAACTTACCCAAAGCTATGTGTTCCATCAACAACTTTTCTTTTTCTGTGCTTTTGTAGGTACACGCGGGCTGTCTTGGGTCAACTAGCATGTACACGCGTTCAATAATGGAGCAGGGCACGTGGGCCTTTATAAAAGGGGTTTTTAAGAAGAGTTGTTCAACAATGTTTTGGCAAAGAAGGAATCTGAGATGGATTGATGCCAGGTAAGCATGTCTGGTGCAAATTAGGGTTATAATAGATGCCCCCTAATGTGTGAGGTCAAAATAGCATCTGATGGACGAAATACATTAACAATCTTCACTGATGTGCCGAACAAGTGAGCCCAGGGACCAGAAGTCGGGAGGTGCCATCTGCAAAATAATAATTGTCTCATCGAGGCGGGCATACCCATGCTTGGGATAAAATAAAATCATGTCTACCAATCAAATACACTGTAGATCCATGCCATATAACTATATAAAGTGTAGCCACGAACAATAGACAGAGGAGCTACATCTCGAAATAAAAAATATATACATGTAGAGTATCCATCTTCTAGAAGCTAATAAGGCTTGATGGCTGGAGATGAGGTCTTCAAAGCTTGAGAAACAACTTCAAAATCTTGAAAAATCAGGTAGGAGTGTAATATGAGTGTATGAATTCACTACCCATAGGTCTTTGATGGCTCATCGGTCATGGACTAGAGAATCTTGATTATCAGACTGAAAGATTCATTGATTTTGAACAAAGACTTGATTGGACTTTCAGGATGGCCAGGCATGAGGGCAAGAGACAAACTGCAGAGGGGATGACTCGAGCTTGGTAAAAAACCTCCCTTGGAAAATAGCACAGCAAATGATGAGACTCAGGTAGCATGGAATTAACATAATTTTACGAGGCAGGAGGCAACATAAACTCTCTATATGTTTGGAAGTATAAACAAACGGAGGAGGACACAACTCTATGTAGTGAGAACAACTTCCTAAGGTCGTATTAAATCCCAGAGTTTGTTGAACAAACATACATATGTTCTTTATCCAAGGGTGACTCATTATTCTACCAATACAAAGAAAATACTTTTCCCTTCCTCTTTTTGGGGTATATTTTATTTTTTTTGTCTTTTTCAATAATTTTGGAAAAAGAATAAAAGAATGTTACATTACAAAGGAGGAATGAGTGTTGCAAACATACAATTTCGAGGCACATGGACAAGACTGATGTTCAAATTAAGGACACTCGGGAAAAACCCTCCAGGGGCCAAAGGTGTCAAGACGCAGAGGCAAAGTGCTATAGGGCTTGCATATAAGGCATGCTTCAGATGGTTCAGTTGAGAGAAACATGGAGTCGGCATTAGGCCAAAGACATGGGTATGAAAATTCGATTAATAAGACACACAATGGTAACGTCCTTCGATGTAAGTTTAACGAGCCCAGAGAAGGTAAGATTGACGATTTTTCATATTTACAGAGTCTGCAAAATGTAAAAGGAGACTCCATTGGGGTACCTTTTTCGAAGGTAGTCTAGTCGATTCAAAAAAGGGGTAAATTAGCACGAAAAAGACGTCTATTCAAAACCATTTTAATGAGTGTGATAAAGACAAGATCACTCGACCACTATGGTGACCACTTGTTCCAACTATGTACCTTGTCCCTCAATCTTCTCAAAATGTGTGGAGGCTTCGTCCTGTACCAGCTGGAGTCTCTGGGTCACTTCCATGACTTTACTCTAGATGGCATGGACCTGCTGCTGAACTGCGCATTGTTCCTGTGACCTTTTCATATTCTTGACTGCTGACATTAGCTTCAATTGTGCCTGTAATGTTGCTTCTTGTTTCTTTTCCTCTTGAATTTGTGCTTCTAATGCTCTTATTTTTGGGTCCTTTGTGAGGCACTCATAGGTCTGTGCACTGCGGTTGTTGAGTAGATTACATTCTAAGTCCAATGCCGTGATTCTTCTGACTTCACTCCTGGAAGTTTTTTCCCTTTGATCTCGCACTTCCTACATAGTGCTTGGAACTACTTGCAGTTCTAGTTCTGCCACTCTTTCTTGAAGCTGTTGAATGGATTCAACAAGCTTCCCTAATTGGATCTCAGTTGTTTCCTCTTCCATATGTTCCAGGCTCGGAATAGAGAGAAGTTCTCTAGTGACTACTTCTTTAACTCCAATCTTCTCTATGAGTAGCTGTTCTTTTTCATTCTAGATCTATGATTTATCCTCTGCAAACTTTGCCTGGAGGTCATCTTTCTCTTGCTGTGCAATCCGACGTTGCTCTAAGGCTTCCTCCTTTGCTTTCTTTAATTCCTCTGTGGCATGCTCATTTTCCTCCTGGACCTGATGAAGGCGAGCCTTTGTCAAATCTTCTATATTGTGTAACTAGGCAAGCTCATCTCCTACTTTTATACCTTCTGATGATGACAATGCAATAGACACTGCGCGGCTCAAATAAAGAGCCTGCTATACCCCTTTGAGTTCCACCTTGATCCTGTCAAACATTGTCTCCTATTTGGCTTTGTTTCACTACAAAATGTCCTCCGAGGTGCTTGATACAACTTCGATGATAAGGTCAATATCATCCACCGTGAGTACAGTATGTAATTGAGGCTTATTTGCTTGTGATTTCTTCTGTGCTGATGGTTTCTTCAAGGAAACATTTCTTTTTTTAGATGTCTTAGCCTCCATGATGGGATCCTTAGGCGGTGTCACTTCTCCATGTTCCCATTTGTTTTCTTCCCCTTTTTTCTCTTCCTAGTCTACTTCGTCATCTCCTCCTCCTCTTGGTGAATCTGGTGTAGTTTCCTTTGATGCGCTGTTCATTTCTTGTACTTCTTCCTTCTTCTTCCTTATGATACTGTTGGGTCCATCATACTCTTCTCGAGTGACTACAGGACTTCCGATGAGGTCTGGGTCAGTGAATTCTATCTGTTCAACCAGTACAAGGAAATCAATAGTCCATTCCTTGGTTATTTCTTCCATGTCCTCCTCTGTGAGTTTGTAATAGGACTGGAGCTCTTCCTTGTGTTCATCCCCACACACAGTGATGTAAATGAAATGCCTATCTGCACGAAACTTCACAAGTGGATTGAATCTCTGTAGAGTATTCGACATCATGTGAGGGAAATATTCAATGGCCCTCTTCAACTGTAAATAATATGTGTGGAACACAACATTGGATTGCAATTTTTTTTCCATGTCGCTTGAATACCAGAGCGTAGTGAACTTCATGGCAAGTGGTTCAGATGAATCAATTTTAGGGAAGGTCTCTCCTTCTAGCATCTCCCAAGTGATTAAGGAAATGTGAATTAGTAACCAAATAAAATTAAACTTGTATCCATGGTCATGTGTTTCATGGCAATCTTGCTCCAACTGCTTGACGAGGTAGCTTGCCCAATTCATTTGCATCCCTTCGATGCATTTTCCTACGAGGTCGACAATGAACCCTGTGACATGTTTTGGTCTGTTCTTCCTAACGAGCTTTCCAATGATCAACCAGCAAGCTAGGCGCACTATGCCATTTTGTATGGAGGTTACCTTGTATCCCTACTTCCCCTTCTCTACATCGCCATAATTTTCTTTTATGCGCTCCACTAGGGAGCGATATGCAACCTTCCCTGGGTAAAAATCTTGAGGGTCGAGTCCTTGCATGCTCAATCCAGTGATCTGATGGATCAACGCTAGATCTATGGTGATGCACCGATCCAACCATAGGTAACCACCATGGTAGCATGACAGGAGGATTTTAATGCATGCGTTAACCTCCCGATGTCTGTCGAAGTGTGGTATCTTCATCACACTAAGGATTTTTGATCTCACGATGTCCATGGTCCACAGCTGGGGGATTATCTTCCACTTCTCCCCCATTTTCTTGGTCAAGTACTTGTGTGGTGCGAGCATACCATAGTTCTTGTGGTCTCCTAAGTTGAAATCATTGATATTTAGCATCATAATCTATCCTAATTGCAGTCCAACTTCACGTATCCCCTTCGGGAGGTATGCAGTGATTAGTGTATATTCAAATTCTCTCAGGACACTTTCACGACTAACTGCACCATCCAGAGGCGGGATATAGTCGAGCATGATTGATGGGATGAGCTTCGTGTTTACCAAGTCGTTGCAATGCTTGCTCAGTTTCTCTGTCACAGTTCGGGATGGCCCATATCGATGTGTAGTCGATGTGGATGCTTGCAATCCTCTCGTTGATGAGGCCTATGGTCCTGTGGACATGACCTTCTCAGCCATGAGGTTAATCAAAATCTCTTCGACGGATTTCTATACTGCGCTAAGGTCACTGGACATGCACGATCATGATCAAATGTCTCGGATAGGTGAAAAAATGCTCAAGGTAATCATAATGGGTGGCAAGGTCTCAATAAGCACTACGTGAAAGCAATTAGTTCATTGTGGGATCTGGTAATCACAATTGGAAAAAGTTTCCCTGATAAGACATTCATTGGGTTAAATAGCTAACATCATAACAGACTCCTCCAATGGTTAGGAATGCCTCAATCAATACAATTCCATCCATTATGGCGTGGTTCGAATGGTCCAATGGTGAACATTCCAGCAATAACTGCATTTCTAGTCGTTCTGGAGCATCGTTTTAATGGTCAGGATGCCTCCAATGGTCATATTGCTTCAACATGGTGAAGTGCTATTCGATGTTGTTCTACTATTCCGACGAGGTTCAATTTCTGCAAACTTTCCTTCTATGAAGTCCTCTCTGGAACCTTCTGCAATTTTTCTAGCTTTGTTTTCTTCTTACTGAGATTTCTTGCTTTCTTTTCGATGATCTGCATCTCTGGATTCCTTTTTCCATTATTGTTCTTATCTTTTCTTAGCATAGTAACTTCGCACTGTTGAGGATCTTTCACAAGGTTCGAGGATACTACTTCTTCCCTTACTATTTCTGGAGTAGGTTCTCTACTCTCTTGGATGGATAGGTTCTTTAAGCCTTCTTGGGTTCTTTCAACTTCGACATCTAAGTCTCTAGCCCTCAGTTGCTTTGAATTTTCCTCTTCTTCTTCTATTAAGAGTGCTATTCTCTTTGCCATGAAATCCCTTAATTATTCCTTTTTCTGTTCTATAACTTCCTCTTCTTCTCTCCTTCAGATTTGATCTCTCTCAATCCAAGTCTTTCCTAACAAAAGTGCAAAAGGGGTGTGGTTCTCAACAAGCTTAATGACCTCAAATTATTCTTTTGTCGATGTTCCATGAGCACTCATAGGGACATGCGTAAGTATTCCACATAGGGTTATCATCTTTCCTTTAAACAATCCTATTCCTCCCAATGAAGGAATCATAACAGGCTTCCCTAAGATTTCCCAAGTACTTTCTGTCATGATGTTCACCTGTGTTTCTGCGTCCAATACACATTCTATGTCGAAGTATCCTATTCTTGTTTCTATGCGCTCTTTCTCTTTTAAGATCTCTGATAAACTGATGTCTCTGTGATCATTCAATGTTTCTTTCATCTGCAATAATATAGCCTCAAATTCTTTCTTGTTCTTTGGCATATTCTTAGTCTCTTGACCTTCCTCATGGTTTTCTTGTCTCATGTTCATCTTTTCAACTTTAGCAATCATTCTAGGGAAATCCAAAACTTCATGTCCAGTAGCCTTACAACAAAGGCAAATAGGACCTCTACCAGGGCATTCCTTAACAAGATTTCTCAGTCTTCTGCAATTATAACATAATGTCAATCCTCTCTTTCTCCTAAATGATCCCCAACCTTTCCTGTACTGCACACTGGGATCACATTGATAGACCTGCAAAAAATTCTTTCTAGGATCCTGCATCCACTTATTAGTCCAAAAATTATTTCTATGCATAGGAAAAACATATCTTTCACTATTTTTATCATATCTTCTTTCTTCTAGCTGTGCCCTAGTTTTCAGACTAGGAAAAAATCTATCAAGCATACCTAGATCCATTATTTCAAAACAAAACTTTCCACTTATCTTACCTTTATCAGAGCACCAAGATTTAATATCTTACCTCTTTTCTTCAGATTGGACTTCTCTTCTTGGCACCGAGCTTCACAAGTTAAGTAGAGTACTGCGCACTACAACAATATATCTACGCACAAAGATTTCTCTTTTCCTTAGTTCCCAACAATCACAGTTTCAAGTCCCAACAAAAGAACCATTTTTTGGCACAGGGGAAGACCCAAGGTTCAATGCTTCAACAACACACCAACAAAACCCTAACTACCGACCCTTTCAGTAACACCTGCGAAGCATATGAAGTCTCACCTGAGGTAGAGGCAGGAGGGGTTGCAGGACTCAAGTGTCTACAATATAGCTGGGACATAGATATGTGATCACAATACTTAACATATCACTTAGTAGTTAGTATTCATTAGTCTTTAACCCTTTATTCACATCGTAGGTAAACCCTAAGTATAGAACAACGCAGTATTCAACAAGGTCTAACACATCCAATCACTTAGCACATAGAAATGGATCAGATCTAGCATTCATTCATATCACTAAGCACTAATATACTTCATTAGATGCATACAACATACATAAATATTCAACACTAAGCATAAATAACATCAATAGCACAAATAAATTACAACACAAGATGTACGTGGTTCACCCCCAGCGTGGGGCTACGTCCACCAACTCTTCGTCTTATTTATTATCTTCTTTCAATGCACAAAGCCACAAAACCAACTCCGCATAGGACAGGACATCTGCGTGAACCTTGCTAGATCCTCCTTCCCTGAGTTAGGTCACAATACAAAGCCTTCTTACACAGTCTGCACACAATCTTCTTACAATCACTTGCACTTAGCTCTGCAAGTCTTAACACATAGTATGCACAAAGCCTCTAGATCCACGCTAAACCGACTCTACTAGGTCTTTTTTTTTCTAACATCACCTATATATCTATTTATACATTACAAATGGGGCCTAAACATGGGTAAAACCATGGGTCAACATCCCATACCTGTTACATAAACCCTAATCCCCAAAAATCTCATAAAAAGGGGGCGAGATCTCGCGATCTCCGCTTCGCCTAGGCGCTCCATCTTCGACCGGCCTGTCGAAGTCCCAAAAATGGTCAAACATGACCAAGGTTCTCCAAAACATGGTTGAGGGCCAAAAACGACCTCACTGTTCGATTCAAGAAATGAAATAAGCATTTAGACGACCTATGCATCATTTTTCAATGATGTCTCCAATACAATATCCTCTTGAACCCCCTCAAGTGTGTATTTTGCATCACCGTCGGACACCTTCTTGGGTTCATTTTCTCCCAACACGGCATGATGGTAGACCCCCTCAAGGTCCAAGCTATCAAAAAAATCCCACCACCTAGGAATTTACACCAACTGCATATCCTACAAGGCAAAGCTAACTTTTTACGTCGCTTTGTCCTAGATTACGCCACCCGCGCACATGGTTTCCTCTGCCTACTGCATCATGATATCCCATTTCGATGGGATGAACATTCTCAAACCACTTTTGATGATTTAAAAGAGACCTTATCCAATGCCGCTTTGATTAGTCCCCCTGACTATGATCATGATTACATCCTGTACTTGTCAGCCTCATCCGTCTCAGTAGCAGGAGTCCTCTTCCAACTAGGGAATGATGGACGAGAACATGTCATTTACTACATCAGTAAAAATATTTCAGTACCACCCCTGAAATGTAATCATGATGAGAAACTATCCCTCACAGTTGTCCTCATAGTTTAGAAACTACGTCACTATATCTTTCTTCTCACTACCAAAGTCATAGTAGATTCTAACCCCATGCAATACTTGCTTAGTCGACGATAGATTACTGGAAAATTTGCCCGATGGATAGTCATCCTTTAGGAATACGACCTAGAGTTATCAACTCCCAAAATAAAGAAAGCACTCGTTCTCACTAAACTTATTATGATGTTTCCCTTAGACGCTAAAGCGTCACCCGTCAATACATATTTTCCCAATGAACACCTCTTCTTCATCCCCTCAGATGACCCCTGGCACGAAGACCTTCTCATCTACCATCGGACACAAAAGTTTGGGTCTCATATCTATCGAGGCAATCTTCGATGCATTCTCCATCAGGCCCCTCGATATCTCATCATTGGTGACATCTTTTACCGACATGGGGTTGACACCATCCTCCATTGATGTCTAACCATCGATGAAGTCGACAGAGTCTTGAATGATTTCCATAGCGGCGCTTGTGGTGGCCACCTCTCAGGTATTTCCACTACCCAAAAAATCATTCAAGTAGGATACTTCTGGCCCACGCTATTTCATGATTGCATCCATGTTTTCAAGCAATGTGACAAATTATACCTCTATGCAAACAAAGAATGAGTGCCACCCTCTCTTCTACATCCAGTCATCACCACCAACCCCTTCTACAAATGGGGAATAGAATTCATGACTTGCAATCCTCCATCCAGTAATGGACACAAGTACATCATCATGGCAATAGATTACTTTACCAAATGGGTTGAATCCATGCCTACCTCCAACAATGCCGCTGACACAACATCACATTTTTTCTTCAACCACGTTATTATCTATTTTGGAATTCCACTACAGTTAGTATCTAATCATGGTAAACACTTTGAGAATGAGATATTTCTAGAACTATCCTCAAAGTTAGGATTCTCCCATGAGTTTTCCTTCCCATACTACCCTCAGTCCAATGGACAGGTCGAGGCTCTCAACAAAGTCCTCAAAACCATGTTACAACGTACCGTCCAAAAATATAATACCAACTGGAATCATATGTTGTTTTCAAAATTATGGGCTTATTGCACGATAGTCAAAACTGCCACTGATTTTACACCGTTCCACCTCGTCCATGGGGTCTAATCCACTCTCCCTATTGAGTGTGAAATTCCCACGTTATGCACTACCATCGAGCTATTACCTAACACTTCTCCCATGGATAAGTGCTTGCTTACCTTAGAGTTGTTGGATAAAGATCATCGATATTCATTAGAGAACAACGAGGAAGATAAAAAATGTTCCAAAGCCACCTTTGACCGCCATGTCAACATTCGTTCATTTAACTAAGGATATCTCTTCCTAGCCTACGATATCACCCATGATACTCTCAGTCACGGGAAATTCGAATCACTATGGAATGGACCCTACATTGTCTAGAAATGCCTCACTAAAGGCACATACATCCTGGCCTCTCTAGAAGGCTATCCTCTCAAATAACCCATCAACAGGTTGTACTTAAAGACGTTTTATGCTTGAGCGTAGCCATTCTACCTTAGGCTTTTTCTTTGTATACATTTGTATAATTTTTATTCTTCTTTTTTGTTAGAAAAATAGGACCGCGGAGCAATAAAATAAAACAAATGCAGAAACAAAACACAGAAGATACACAATACAAGAGAGACACAGATATACATGGTTCACCCAGTGTGGGCTACGTGCACCAGAGAAATTTCCAGGTCCTTTCTTTATTATTATCCAGCAAAATGAAGGGATACAACCTACATCAAAACCCGTTGTAACTTCCTCTTCTTTCTCTCATAGTCTCCTCTCTCAGAATACAATACTCGCCAACATACATAGTTGCAATACATTTCCCTCATAAAAGAGGGTTGCCTTCTAGGGAAAAAAAACCTAACATAATATCTATCGTTAGATATGCGACCTTATAATGAACGGTCCAGATTTACAATGAAATTACAATATACTTTTACAAGGCAATTTTTACTTTGGGGGCTTTGCCCCCGAACCCCCATCGGGGGATGCTGCCCCCAAACCCCTGCTAGGGGCCCGCTTGCCCCCAGACCCCCCAGCCGGGGGGATAGCCCCCCCGAACCCCGTAGAGGGGGTACCCCCCCTCTGCACTCCCCCACGTGGAAGAGTGTACATACTTCTGGGGTGTAAATACTTCATGGGGTATAAACACGATTGAAAGTAAAAGACCTCTAAATCAGGAAGATAATCAGGCTCCACAACCAACATTTTTTGCCTCCACTCCTCATGTGTGATATCCCATCTGTGTTATTGATAGATTCATCCTCCACTGGTCTACCACATCATTTATGCTGACGATGCTAGCCGTTGGACACAAAATCTCTTTGGCCACTTGGGCCCTCTATACCCCCTCACATGAACCGCTCCACTCTAGTGACATATGTTTGGGCTTAGACACCAACAACCAAGAAGAATACGTTATAATCATTGGTATCCTCACTAAGGCCAGTCACCGCCACATTCATCACCTTATCATTTTATTAGATTCCCAGTTTTTCATCCTGCAACTGAACAATGTATATCGTGTCTGTGATCCTTGCCTCTTCCGCAAATACTTGCAAGTTAGACCCTTATCTCAAAATTTTGATTCAATTACATTTACATATATTCCACGAAAATTTAATCAAATATCAGATAATATGGATAACCTAGTTTTAGATTGGCATTTATCACATCAACACATCATCACATATACATAAGCATCATACATCGGTCACAACATATAGATTAGACATCATCAACCATAAAAAACATAAACACATATAGACATAAAAAAGAGCCAATGATATGTATCCATATATATATATATATATATATATATATATATATATATATATATATATATCTCCTCCAAAGTGTCATAAATGTCTACAAAATAAAAAAAATATACATCGTCGTAGACCAGTGAGTTCCCTCACCCCTATAGGTACAAAATGGGTTCCCCCTACCCTATACAAAATGGGTATCAACTACCCTATACAAAATGGGCTTGCAAACCTATACGAATACAAAAATCGACACTCATAGTTCCCCCAGAGCTCCCCCCCCAGGTCCTTTGTTAGCTAGAGGCACCCAACTACCTGGGGGTCCTCTAGGTCTAGGGGGTAGTTGACCAGTCATCACTGCCCCCACTACATATGCTCGGTGGATCAAGGTCTTCCACTCTTCCAGTACACCCACACACTGCTCCAGGACCCTCTCATCCTAGATGTGGGCCCACATGCCCTATGAAACACCCTGTAGAACCTCCTCAAATCTTATAAAAAATTCCTCCATCCCCCCTTCAGCCTCTTCCTGCAGCTCACATGATGGTCCAACACCAAGGCCATTGAATATGCACCTCTGGCCTGCCCTCGGCTCATGTGTTGGCTTAATACCAACATCATCTCACCTACATCACTCTCCTACCTGTGACTCTGCCCATGGTGGTCGTACTAGCCCCTGGCGAGCCAACTCCCAAACCATCTCAGCCTCACAGCCTCGGGGCCCCACATCTGCAAACACAAACACCAAAGGTAGAGTCAACATCCATATATACATAATCATATTCTACGCTATAAAAAAAAAAAATACACAAACATACCTCTCTGGTCCCAGTCCTTCCCAGGAGGCAAAACCATGTCCAGGTTGTGTTCATAGTCCATACCACTGTATGGATACCGTAATATCACCTGTGGCATATGAAACCAAACATATTCCATAGTGGTTTTGAAGTAGTGGCCACCCTCTCACCCCCATGATGTGCCAACACCTGGGCCCACCGCATCAATCATGACTCTCGCGGCTCTGATGGCGCTAGCAAAATCCTCATGCACAAAATAGGCACCCTCTCTAGAAACCATGCCACTAGGATGGACCCAAATGAAAAATCACCATAGTCAATGGTTCAACACTGATGAATCTACCCCATCATTTTGGAGTGCAACATCTTCCCCATCAACATCAACACTAACCTGACTCTTGCAACTCCTAGATTGGTCGGCTCAAACTCTCATAATCTCTAAATATCCTCCAAATACGCTTGTCAACTCACTATAGAAATAGGTATGAATGAGGTGGCATTGTGGGCCCACCAACCATATATAGTCTTTTGGTTTAGTTCTTCTTTTCTATCTGATTTTATTGACCCAGGGTTCATGTCTGTTCGGGTTTCCAACAAAGCCTCTAAACCTATCGACCCTCCTGGTAAACCAGAAGGAAATGTAGCACACGGAGTGCATTGCACAGTCTCACCTGAGATAGCTTTAATGGGTGGATATAAGACTCATGTATTTACATCCTAGGATTGAGTGTGAGATATGAGAACTGTATATTGAATCACTATTATAATTTGTAACCACAATATAACTTCATTTGCGAATAAGAAAGAAATATAACAATTCATTCATTAATCATAACAATAACTACTGAAGACAACAAATATATGCATGCATTCATCACATAGCATAGATGCTACCATGGTTCACCCCCTCCTGGGCTACATCCACAAAGGTTTGGATCTCAACTCTTTTATTATAGTCGCTCTGTTACTATGGCGCCACGCGCTTACAACTCTCCCAGTTGGGTAAGATCTATATGAGGCATACTAGATAACACTAGGATCCTCAGCCTGTGACCTAACCCTCAATATCTATCTTCCTTCGTCCTCTCTATCTCAACAAATTATAAAATAGATCATACAACAAAAGATTACATATCACAACAACTCATAGATAACTAGCTAAACCCGATAATACCCTGAACCGAATTGAACTGACTAAGATACCTCGGTATCTATATTTATATGTTTCAAGCTCTTCCACCATTACAATACATTACCAAAACCCTAACCCTACCTTCGTTAGGTATTCCTTGCATGCACGCATGTTGTTCTTTCTTCCAGCTGTCAGTTTCCTCGTGCATGCTTTCTTTCCCAAAACTGTCTTTATTTCTCCTTTGTCTTGCCTCCAACAGGCCCCCAACACTGACATACGGCTCGTCCCGAGCCACCTAACACAATTCTTCGATCTCCCTAGTGACTGCCTGGAACTTCTCTTTGAGCTCTGCTACTTGTGTTTGCACCTGCACGGTCTTTTCCTTGAGTGTGTCCACTATCTGGACTGGAATTTCATCAATGATCCATTCCGCGCACTCTCCCTGGGTCTATGCTATTTGTGTCTTAGCTTCCTCTACCTGTGCCAAAACTTCTGGGACCTACTCTTGAAATGGTTCCATTTGAGCATGATGATCCTTCTTCTGTGTCCATGCAATGGTGATTTCTTCCTGCATCTTCTTCATGTCCTGCACCCCTTTGACGTGCTCCATGATGGACATTGTATTCTACCTCTTCTTGAGGTCCTGGATAGTTGTGCTTGTCCTTTCTTCTTCCTTGTCCCACTTCTGGAATTTATGATCCTCCTCTAGATTTGTCCAAAGATGTGCTTCATTCTCTAACAAGTTAGTTGTTATGATAACCTATCTCTCTATCCCCTGTAGCTTCTCTATTTCATCCTGCTTCCTTTTCTCCTTCATTGCTGGTGGATTCGTGGGTGTGAGACGTTCGTGAATATTCTCAATCTCCTTCTGGTATTGATCAATTGCTTGCACAATTTGATCAATATTTTATGCTACTGTGATTTCATCCCCCTACGCGGCCTTTGGGATCTTCTCATAATTTCCCGCCACTTTCTTATCCAATCCTTTCATGCACTCCTTTTCCTCTTGGGTCTTGAACTTAGCCTATTCATAGATTATATCCAGCGCATCCTGCTTCTCTGTTTCTTGTTGCAATTTGGCTAAGTATTTGTGTGCACAAGATTGTACCTCATGGTTTACACCAACCTACAACTTGTGTAGAGCCCTGGATGGTATCTGCGACAATACCAGTTGGATTTGGCTTAAGTCTTTTATGGGTGTCTTCCCCACGATATCATCCATGCGAAACATATTGGGTGTGATGTGGAATGTTTTGTTCAGCTGTAGTATTGTATGGAATGGATCTCGTTCTTCTTCTTCCACTCTTTCCTCTATCTGCGGTGCAGATGGCCCTATTCCCATGTTGTTGCCTGCTATCTGTATGTCCCCGATTTGATTGTGGAACTACCGCATGTCTGCCATCTCCTCTTGAATCTCGTCCATGTGTTACACAACATTGTCAAAAATCCTTAGATAGACAATCCTAGACCATTCAGGCTATCATTTATCAATCATCCTCCGTGATCGTATAGTTTGGAGGCATTCTTTGTGCCTTCATATTCTTGCACACTCCTCCTATCTATGTGGCTAGCCTCTTATTCTCACCTGGTTCCTGTGGATTGGGACTTTGTAGTCCCTTGCGTGGCCTCAACCTGTTTCTGCTTCTCTTTGGCCGACTGCGTATTTTTCTTTTTCCCCTTCTGGGTCCCTGTCTTAGCTGCCCCTTCATCTGTCTTTTTTGTCTTTGTCTGGCCTGTCCTCTGTGTCTTGGGCACTGGGACTTCTTGAGTCTGTGTTTCTTTCTGTCCTACCTCCTCTTCCACTATCTTTTTTGGCAAGTCTTGGGTGGGTACTGGAATCTTCCATTCATCCTACCAGTATTTGATCGCCAGGTCAACGTCTCCCTCTCTGATAAAGAAGCGCATTTGTAGACACTACTTATCGGGGTCCTTCTACACCTGTATCCACATTGCATGTCATGTGGCCTTGAAGTTGGTGTTATCATTGAAATTTCATCCGTAAATGGTTACAGGAATCCAGTATCTTCAAACAGCTATGAGTCCACCCATGGACCAAAATTACCAAAAAATCATTTCCAAAAGGTCCAAAACTATACAACCAGTTATAAAATCAATATGCACTATGACTACACAGGGCGCGCGTGCACATGCACCATCTAGAAATGCAGGAAAATCTCACATGCACATGATGCGCGACTGTGGATGCTAAAAGCTGCGCACACCTGAGAACAACGCATTTATGAGGTTGGTCGGCCTCCCACCCACTTCTTTTTCAGCTTCCAAGTTGATTTGACATCCAAATCTCGGTTGGATCCGGCTGGGTGGCTGGTCAAAGACCCAAAGGTTCCCTAAACAACCCCTTTTCACACTAAAATATGGTTGCACAATACCTCAAAGTGGTACTATAAAACAAATCCATGGGTGCACTACATTTTCAAGGATTTCATTTGCAAGGTTATGTTGCTGCTATTCTCTTGGGGAATCCTCTTTTCTCTTCAATATCATACTAGCACCATTCCATTTGGGCAATCCACATCACCTTTTGAGTGGGTTAGCTTGGGATTCTTTCACCATTTCTTTCAAGTTTTCAAGTTGTAAGAAGAGCTTAATCTTGGGGGTTCAATAGCCCTCCCTTGGAGGAAGAAGGGACCCAAAGTCCCCTTTCTTCTTGGTGTTTTCTTTTCACTAATACAATCCTTTCCATTGGTGACATGAGTCTTGTTTGTTTCTTGTTCTTATGTCCTTATGCTCAATAGTTTAGTTGTTCTTTCTTTTCCTAGTTTGATTCTTAGCTTAGTCTTTTATGTTTATTTTTCTAACCCTTTCCTTCACTGCTGTCTTGCTTAGCTAACCCAACTAAGCTTGTAAGCACCTCTGTTTTTCTCATTTAGGTGACAAAAGAAGCGCAACATATTGGCGACTCCATTGGGGAAAGGTATCAATTTCCTACCCCATTTGGGTTATTATAGCTCTTCTTTTGGTTTATTTAACCTGCAGGTACCATAATTGGCCCAAGATGACCTGTAAAACATCCAATTCAAAGATGAGTTGAGAGAATTCCATCCGGAATTTTCTTCACGACCGTGTGAAAGTTGTGCATGGGTTTATTAGCCCACAGTCATGCATCATGCACACATGCACCAAAATTACTCTGTTACTCAGCGCCTTCCATGCACCTGCACCCAAAAATCTTTTTCAGTTCATGCATTGGTGCTCAGAGCGCCTCTGTCTACTTTGAGATCCGCGCACCTGTGCAAAAAAATAGACATTGTAAGCCTTTTTTTGATTTGTGGAAGGCCCCTAGCCCTCTTAAAAAATGATTCCATGCATGTTGTAACTTGTACGACACTTAGTTCCATCTCCATATAAAGGGATTAGTCAAAACACATAGGCACTTAGGGGATTTAAAATCATTATTCCCTCTTTTACTTTCATTTTTCCACATGGATGGCCTGCTTTGACTAAGAGTATAAGTTGGAATCATTTGTAATCACATATAAAAATTGCATTGGGACCAGAAATTGGATATCAATCATTGAGTATGCTCTTCTCTCATGCATCAAAGTGATCTTGAGAATCAGAAAGAGGTTGTAGGACAATTTCATCTCCCATAAAAAGACTAAACCTTTAGGAGAGGAAAACAACCCCCTCAGGACTCCTCTTAGTTTATTTTTAAAACACATATCAAGATTTTAATGGGCCCATACATGCCCACATGATCACAATCTAGGATAGTTTCAAATATTTCTTAGATTAAATCACATCAGGGAGTTAAAGGAATAGTAAAGGACCCACATGTCCACATGCTAGTTTCCTAGGGACTTTTGAATTCCGCAAGGATGTACCAATGACACATAGTAACTTAGGTAATCAAAACTTGTAAGAACCAAGCGAAGTCCACATGCAACAAGGTGACACCTAAATTATTAAAAAATTGGCACACTTTCACTTGTTCACACAAAGTCACTTGTCACTCACATAGTTTTCATCTTGAAACGTGGAGGTTGAAGTAAGTTTCCTCCAAAGGGATTCTGAAAACACCCCACCCTTTTTGTGACGAAACTATCCACTCCCACTTAATTTCAACGAGGTTGGCTCACACCCCCAATCTCTCAAACAACCACATCTAAATTTTTTCTAAAAACTCACTAATTTTTCCTCCACAGGAGGTGCCAAAAGAAATATTTTAGTCTAGGTAGGATTTCAGGGATAGGCATCCAAATAACTCCCCGTTATCTGGTTCTCACATTTTCAAAATAATAGAAGTTGCCAAATAGAGAACTTTAAATCCTCCAAGTCAAGTGTTCCTAACACCATAAGGCAGGGAGATACCCGTGAAGGTTTGAAGGCCGAGGTTTGATTATTCTGTGCATCCCCCCTTGAGGTTCCCACCTCTTGGACATGATCCAGCCCATGACCCATTTCTTAGGCCGAAAATCTAAATGCCTCACTTTGAACGAGGTACCTCGTGACCAAATTTTAGGACATCTACCCAGGTGGCAATTGTGGGCTGCAATTGCACCTTGATCGGATTTTTTGTGGCTATTGGGAAATATCGCCATCTCTTTTGGGATATGCACCCTCTACCCCTCATTATAACTGATTACTTCATCCTTCACTAGTCCCTCTTCTAGTGGCTTCAGACCCCACTGTTGAGTACTATTGGAAGGTCCAATGCTATTTGAGAGGAAGGATGTTACATATTTTAAGACATGAGCATTTTTTTTCTTTGTTCCCCCGCATGAACAAAACCCACCTATCCACATATATGCTTCTTTATCAAAACACTTTATGTATGATGCACTTCTGATTACATTTGATTTAGATATATATCGTGTAAAGTTCAAAAATTGAAACAAAGGCTCTTGTTTATTTATTACTATCACCACCATTCCCACACATCCACTCAACTAGTCAGACATCATAGGGGACCCACAGAACCCCCATCGTTCCAGACGCTTGCTAAACCTCCCTCCTATTCTAGGAGGAGTTCCTAGTCTTGCCAACTCACCAGCCCCACCTTCTCACACCCCTATGAGTGTCACTATCTTGGGATCTTCTTTTCTTGGTTCCACCTTACTTGGGTCCAATTCCCAAGGTCCACCTCCCACTAGATCTCCTTTACACAGAAGTGAGGGGCCAACTCCCTCTCAAGGGGGAAGTATAAACCCACCTAGTCCCCCCAAAGGGTCAGGTTCACAAAAAAATCACACCATGGCTGGAACTAATCCTCCACCACCACTTCAGATGCCATACTTGGCCTCTCTCAACATACCAGACCTAATAAAACTCACAAATGATCCTATATTGCATGACCCCACATGGCCTGTAATACCTACCAAACTACCTTCAGATATCCCCAAGTTTGAAGGAAAGGTAGGAGATGACCTTGCCAACCATGTCATGGATTTCCACTTATGATTCTCTTCCAACAACATTATGGATGATTCCATCTGACTACGATTATTTCAATGCACACTCACTGGCCCATCAGCCAAATGGTATGTAGACGAAAAATCAGGGTCCCATGCGACTTTCGAATCCCTAGACAAATCATTTTTGACCTTCTTCCAATTACCAATCCGTCATGACAATGGTCTTGAACTACTCTCTGATTTTAAACAAACCTCAGCCACACATATCGCTGATCACATTCACGAGTGGCGTCGATGACGTAGTTTGTGAAAAATAGAAACCACTAAACAACAATGTCTCGATTGGTTTCTCAGATCACTTGTCTCTCTCCTCGGTAAAGATGTGTCTTCCACCTTCCCTCAATCAGAAGAAGAAGCCATCAGTAAGGCTCAACAATACGACCTCATCTATTCACAATCAGGATACTTGTATACAGTACTCCTTGATCTCCCAAGACTCATGCCATTTGTCCAAGATAAGCCTATGATGTCTCACTCAGCAGATGGATTGATTGGTACCACCACACACCACAATCCGCCACCCCAACAACTACCAATGTATGGAACACCTCAATATTTGTCGGCATATGGAGGAACCCCTTATTATCCTCCACCCCCTTATCAACAACCATACCCTATTACCCTTCCTCCACCCATCAGTGGGCCACCACCGACACCCACAATATGCCCATCTATCCAAACGAGTTCTGGTACTCCCTCTACCTCATCTTATACTCTAAGTACTAGCGAAAGCACCATGCCTTCCTATGTACCTTACAGATCATTACCACAACATAATCTGTACTTTCCATTTCCTAGCCCTCCACAACCCATGGCTCCACCACCAGGACACCCTCACACTGGGGTTAATTTTGTTCAACCCTCCCCCATTCAACAATATCAAAATTTTGAACAGTTGAATACGGAAAATCCAACTCATCAGTTGAATAATGACAAAAATAAAGGAAAAAACTAGAACAATAACAACCTAGGTCAAGGCATAAATCACCCCCAACAAAACCAACCTACTGAGGGCAACCGGAACCAAGGGACTCAGAACCCACAGGGGGGAAACAACAACAGACGCTAAGGGAAAAATAACAATAACCTTCAAACCAACTTCCCATGTGCCCTTTGCGGTGAGTTTGGTCATTATACTCATCATTGCCCCCAAATCGCTGATTTTAAATGGATGAAATACTTAGTGAATGGACCACATCCTCTAGCACCGCCTGCCCCTCAACAGGGCCCACAAAAATATGTGCAACAACCACCTCCAACTGTATTGCAGAACCCAGTTCCACACTAAGGAGTGATGGACACCCAACATGACATGCAACCTACCCCACCACAGTTGGGACAATATCTCAATCCAACCAAACTCGCAGATCGTACTATCCTCCTCACTAGTGAGGAAGAAGTCCTTCTACAAACACGTAGTCGTCAATACCGTGCATCTGCTGAGTCTCCTCCCATTCCCCCAGAAACAATCCCACCACCAATGAGATCCCCTTTGATTATCCCTTTCCCTAACATGGAAACACTTCTTCGCATTCTTCCCATCCCATTGTGCAGGAATGTCCACAACCCTCAGGCTAGGGCGGCTCATAACTACAGTTTGATCGATGACTTGGTACAATCCCCAGCTGCCATGCCATTCTTAGAAGTACTTCAAACTTGTCCCACTCATTGGAAGTCATTACTTTCTGCCTTGGGGGTAGTCAACCCTGCGGATACTCAACTCGTCACATTTGATCTCAACAGCGGAGAACCTCACCTCCCCGCTCTCATCGCTTTTCAAATCCCCGTTAAAATTCAGAACATTACTGTTCATCGGTGCATCATTGATGAAGGTGCATCCACATGCATCATGTCCAAGTCTGTATGGTAGAAAATTGGTTCCCCCAAACTCATACCATATGCCATTAC
Source organism: Picea engelmannii (assembly GCA_009831015.1). Lineage (NCBI taxonomy): Eukaryota > Viridiplantae > Streptophyta > Pinopsida > Pinales > Pinaceae > Picea > Picea engelmannii. Next base: position 345,988 of record ML780126.1, on the reverse strand, counting down.
CTTAAGAGCTTATGAAAGATGACCATCTTCTCCTGAAGGGCTCTTCGAAAATGTCCCTGTCAAACTCGGGGGCAAGACCATTCTCATCGACATTGAAGTTATTGATGCCCCACTCGATTAAAATATCTTGTTCAGTCGTAGCTACATGTACGCTATGAAGGCAATTGCCTCTTCCGTCTTTCGAACCATGATTTTCCCCCATAAAGGGAAGATCATTACCATTGATCAAGTTTCACATTATGAGCCTAACCCTTCTTCCAACATTGATAACATTCTCCCTCTCATCCACACTAATCCTGAGGCGTACCCACTCATCGAGATGGGGCCCAGAATTTTCAAAGACCCATCCTTGTTATGAACTTACCATGGTGCACCACCACTCATTCATCCTTCCAATCAGGTATGTGTCATCTCATCCAAAGGAACTGACATTGAGGATACCCTTCCTCCCAGTGAGGCTTCTCTTATATTTGACGTCCCACTAGTCGCAGAGCTCCTCCCTCAAGAATCTTTTGCGAACTTGTAGACTCCACTAGTTCATGGTTTCACCTCACCCCAAGGCCATATCCCACTTTGGGAGACAATTCCCCAAGCCATTACTCAAATCCCTTTCTTTTACTCCCCACCATGTGTACAGGCTTTCCCTGCAACGCTTACCCTTTTCTAATATGGTACTAGCAATCCCAGTTTGGTATTTACATCCACCTAAGATGGTTCCTCAACCATCCCTCCCTCCCAAAATAGAAGGAATCCAGATGGAGATTCCCATACTCAATCCCACCATACCCCCTACACCCCCACCCACTAACCCCCCTTCTACAACTGGGGGCAGGCGAAAGAAGAAGGAGCCCACAGCTCCACTTCCCCCACACGTCCAACCTCCTTGCGCACTATGCGAGAAAGAAAAACACCCCACTAAAAAATGCCCATCTCTCCCTAAGTTACGTAATATCATCCCACTCCCTTGAGCACCACCACTGCTCATCGCTTCCTCCAGTATTGCCGCTATCTCACAGAACACAAGTAACAAAGGACTGTGAACCAAATTCGCATGCGCCATTTGTTCAGAATATGGCCATTGCACACACCACTGTCCAACGTTACCTCAATTTCGATAGACACTAATAGCTGTATACCAGAGCTTTCAACAAACATCCACCCCAACTCCTATCATCGACATCCGCTATGTCACAACCTTAGTCAATGAACGTATGAGATGCCCTTGCTCTCTCTGTGAATCCCTAGATCATTTCACATATCAATGTCCTATGATCATTGAATATAGGAAACACCAAGTGACCCTAATTCAAACTCCTACACCCCCTACAAAATTGATGATTAACACTCACCCATCACTAGAGATTCTTCATATTATTTCTCCTGAGCCAGAAGCACTCCCTACTCCGACATGGTTCTTGGATGACTTATACGAGGATTTACCCCCAAATCCCCTCAATTCTCCCATTCTTTTCCCCACAAAAATTTTACACCCAACTACAATTTATAACCCTCAGTATCTCAAAATTTGGTTTATGTCGAGCGAACCATCACAACCTCATTGCATCATTCTCCCTGCTTCTTCACCACCAGAAGATAACCACATGCTGATAGTCACTGATATCACTCTTTTAGACCCCTTGTATTCCCGACAATTCCACTATGACGAGGAAATACTTGAGGAATTAACCACCCCCGACTACTCATGGGATGCGCTACACTACAGAGAGATCTTTCTTTCACATGAAGCCTTCATACCTCCTAACCAACACCCCATATACGCAGTCGAAACCAAGGATTTTATCCCATCAGGGCATATCAACTGGTTCAACAACCCCATCCCTACCCCTGATGCTTTTGAAGAAGGCAATATGGCCAACATTTCCCCTACCATCAAAATTGATATTTCCATAAAAAATCGAGTCGTCGAGGAAATCACCATTGGCACTGCATGCACTCCTGAAGAAATCACCGCCTACAAAACCCTCTTCAAAGAATACTGGGATATTTTTGCCTGGTCATACACAGAGATGCCTGGTCTTGATCCCTCTATTGTCAAACATCGCATAGACACCTGGCCTAATATCACACCAGTTCGCCAAAAACAACGACCGCTACACCCATCTAAAGCAGCAACCATCAAAGCCAAGATTGGCAAATTACACGCGGTTGAGTTCATCTACCCCATCACCTATACCTCATGGGTCTCCAACCCTGTCCCCGTTAACAAAATATAGGGCACCATCTGTGTATGCATGGAATTTCGTGATCTCAATCATGCCTATCCTAAAGACAACTTTCCAACACCTTTCATCGACCAAATTATTGATGACTGTGCAGGCCACGAGGATTTATCCTTCATGGACGATTTCTCTGGCTATAACCAAATCCAAATCCATCTAGCCGATCAATACAAGACCACATTTACCACCCGTTGGGGTACTTTTTCATATCGCGTCATGCCTTTTGGCCTAAAAAACACTGGTGCAACTTTCCAAAGGGGGCTATGACATACATTTTTCATGATCTGACTCATATCATCCTCACATACTTGGACAACCTCACAACTCGATCTCAAAAATGCACTCAGCATCTTGATGATTTATGAATCATCTTCCAAAGGTGTCATCAGTTTAACATCCTCTTGAACCCCCTCAAGTGTGTGTTCTACGTCACTGTTGGGCACCTCCTCGGGTTCATCATTTCCCAAAGCGGTATTACCATGGATCCCCTCAAAGTCCAGGCCATCACATAAATTCCACCCCTCTAGAATTTTCGCCAACTCTAGAGCCTACAAGGAAAAGCTAACTTTTTATGGTTATTTGTCCCAGACTATGCCACTCGAGCACACGGTTTCCTTTGCTTACTATGCCACGACATCCCATTCCACTGGGATGAACATACCCAAAAATATTTCGACGATCTTAAAATTGCACTCTCCAATGCCCCTTTAATCAGTTCACCTGACTATAATCGTGACTATATCCTCTACAATCATCATCAACCGTCTTAGTAGTAGGATTTCTCGTTCAAATAGGAGATGATGATCGTGAGCATGTCATTTACTACATTAGTAAAAACCTCTCAGGGCTACCCTTGAAGTATAATCATGAAGAGAAAATAGCCCTTGCAGTCGTCCTCGTAGTCCAAAAAATGCGCCATTACATTCTACTTCGCACAACCAAAGTCATAGAAGATTCCAACCCCATGGAATACTTTCTCAGTCATGGGAAAATTAACGGTAAATTTTCTCGATGGATCATTATCCTTCAGGAGTACAATCTCGAATTTTCAACACCCAAGAGCAAGAAATCTCTCATCCTCACCGAACTCGTCACTGCTTTCCACTTTGATACTACCAGTTCCCCCGTCAATACCGACTTCCCCGATGAACATCTCTTTTACATCCCCTCAGATGATCCTTGGTACGATGATCTCCTTGTCTACCTCCGAACCCAAAATTTCAGTAACCACCTCTCACGAGATGATCATTGACATATTTTCCATTAGCCCCCCCGCTATCTCCTCATCGGAGATATCTTATATCAGCAAGGGGTCGACACCATACTCCGTTGATGCTTGACTATTGACGAGGCTGATCGAGTCTTGAACGACTGCCACAGGGGTGCTTGTGGGGGCCACCTTTTGGGGATGTCCACCGCTCAGAAAATCATCCACGCAGGTTACTTTTGGAATATATTATTTCACGATTGCATTCATGCCGTGAAGCGATGTGATAAATGCAAGATTTATGCCAACAAAGCACAAGCACCACCTACTCTTCTACACCTAGTCATTACTGCAGGCCCCTTTTGTAAATGGGGCATCGACTTCATGACATGCAACCCTCCATCCAACAATGGACACAAATACATTGTTGTCTCAATCGATTACTTCACAAAGTGGGCTGAAGCCATGCTTACCTTCAACAACACCACTGACACTACAACGCATTTTTTCTTTAACCACATCATATCCCACTTTGGAGTACCAATCCAACTAGTCTCTGATCTAGGGAAACATTTTGAGAATGAGATTTTCGTCGAACTCTCATCTCGGTTAGGATTCTCCCATGAGTTCCCCTCACCATACTACCCTCAATCCAATGGGTAGGTCGAAGCAGTTAACAAGGTCCTCAAGACCATGTTGTAGTGCACGGTTAACAAACATAAGACCAATTGGCATCATAGGTTATTTTCCACGGTATGGGCTTACCGTATGGCTGTGAAAACAACCACTAGTTTCCCACAATTTCATCTAGTCCACGGGGTCGAGGCCAATCTTCCTATTGAGTGCGAAATTCCCACCTTACGCACTACAATTGAGCTATTACCCGACACTGCTCCAATGGAGTAGTGTTTGCTGAACTTAGATTCCTTAGATGAATATCGTCGATCTTCATTATAGAACAATGAGGCAGCCAAAAATAGTCAAAATCCACCTTTGATCGCCATGTCAACCTTCGCTCATTTCACGAAGGCGACCTCGTCCTTGCTTATGATATCGCTCACGATACCCTCGGTAATGGAAAATTCAAGTCACTGTGGCATGGCCCTTACATTATCCAACATTGCCTCACCAAAGGTACATACATATTGGATTCCCCCGAGGGCCTCTCTCTCAAAGAACCCGTCAATGGGTTGTACTTAAAGAAATTTTATGCTTGAGCATAACCATTCTACACTAGGTTATTTTATTTTGTAGTGTTTTTAATATTTTTGTGTTATTGACAGATGCCTCCTCCATCGGCCTACCACATCGGTTACGTCGACGGTGCCAACTGTTGGACACAAAATCTCTCTTCGGCTGCTTGGGCCCTCTATTCCCCCTCACATGAACTGCTCCACTCCAATGACATATGTTTGGGCTCTGCAACCAAAAATCAAGCCGAGTACACTTTCATCATTGGTCTCCTCATTGATGCCAACCATCATCGCATTCGTCACCTTAGCGTCTTACTTGACTCCCAACTAGTCATCCTCCAGCTCAATAATGTGTACCGTGTCTACGATCCTTGCCTCTTTCACAAATACCTGCAAGTTAGACTTTTATCTTGAAATTTTGATTTCATTACATTTACACATATTCCAGGACAATTTAATCAAATCATAGATAACTTGGCTAACATTGTACTAGATTGGCATATATCACATCAAGACACCTTTAAACACACATAAACCATCAAAATTCTACGACAACATATAGATTAGACATCATACACAACATTAAAAAATTCTCACACACATGTGAACATCAAACAGACCCCAAAATGTATATATCGATCAAATGTGCCATCAAAATGTTTACACAAAAATAGAGTACATCATGTATAAAATCAGTAGGCCAATGAACCACCTCAGTACAAAATTGGTGTCACCACACCAAAGGGGCTCACCAGTCTATATAATATACAAAAATACACACAAAGACACTCATTGTGCCTCTAGAGAACCACCACCTGACCCTCCCTTAGGAGGTGGTGCCCCACCCGCTATCGGTCCCTCTGGACCTGGAGGTAACCGCCCTGTCATCGCAACACTTGCTACTGTTTCTCGCCGAACCACGGTCCGCCACATCAACAAAACCCCCACACACTTCTCTAGGACACCCTTGTCCTGGATATGTGACCACATGCCCTTAGGCACCCCCTGTAGCATCACCTCCAAGTGATGAAAAATATCCTCAAAATCTCCCCCGGCCTCGGCTAGAGGAGCATGTGATGGATGTTACCCATGATTTTGGTCATATTGATGGTGTACTCAGGCTCCTAATAAGAACTTTCTCCTGAGAAAAGTGACATTCATCTCTTCCCAAAAAACATATTTTTGAAGAGAGTTCGCAAGTTGCTTATATCCTAGGGTGCGAGAATGACACATTCTCGTAGGCTGCCTTCAGCTAGGGTGCGAACTTCTCGCACTGTGCTACATAGCTAGGGTGCGAACTTGTTCTCAAGCTTGGAAAAAGATGAAGTCTCAATGGTTCTAGAAGGGAATCTTCTAGAGAATGGGTTGGCATTCGAATGGTTATATTTTTACTAGTTTCCTTGATATTGTGGGATCATTCTTATCCAAGTAACCATCTCATCCTCTCCTATATATTGATGGAATTCTCATGGAAAAGGTTAAGCAAGATTAATTGGAGAATTGGTGAAGGAATTGTGTGAAGGACCTAGCTTGAACAGGAGCTTGGAGACTCTAGCAAGTCTATCAAGAGGAATTGGATATTATTCATACAAGGATCGAACAAATGTGTGTGTTGGAACCAAGAGCCACCGAAAGGAAGCTTGCGACATCAAGGTGATCAGGTTGTATCTTCTACTTTTGATTAATATGATACAACGACATGTACTTTTCCCATAAAGTCATTCTTACTTTATTGTGTAATTCCTTGATCATACGCATAAGTTGACGATTGAATATATTTTTCCATCTTCACCTTGGTTGGTTTGTGTTGTGTTGGTATTGACCTCACGAGAGCATCGGAGCAAAGCGAGAGCAACATAGACCCTAGGAAGTGATACAAAGGTATGTCACTTGTTCCTCCCTACTAGCTAATTCAATGGTCATAACTTAGGGAAAGAGTCATGTCCTGTCCTGTTTTGTTTTAGATCCAGGTGGATCTAGGGAGATCTATTAATGTCTGCACCTACCGATTAGTCCGATAACAAAATTGGAAACTCCACTAGGGAGGCAACCCGTTTTATTTGTGGTTTTTGGTGTTTTTCCTTGGCCATTTGCTCTTGCCTTACCTTTCTCCATTTCTATCAATCTCTGAGTCTTCAGGACACCCTGATATACCCTCTGGGTCTAGAAGCCCCTTCAAATTTTGCCTTTTTCCAAAAGTTTTCTTAGTTTCAGACATTCTCACACTGAACCCCACAGTGGCCTGCGAGAATAATTTGAGTTTGCACTTTGATTTTAAGTCCAGTGCGAGGTTCTCGCACTCTGCTCAAAGCTAGCCTGCGACAATGACCTATTCTCACACTGTGTAACACTGATAGCCTGCAAACCCTCTTTTCAAAATTTTGGATTTAAGACTTTTGCATGTTTAGCTGCCCAGATCAGTATAGGTACCTAAAAAGAACTTCTTGGACCATTGATTGATGTTTTCTTGTCTTCGGATTTTGTGCACGATCAGTCTTGGGAAATCAAAGGCTCTTCTTGTCCATCTTTTCTCGACTTTCGTATCTTGAATTTTCTTGGCAAAGATATACTCTCTGATTTTGGAATCTAAGTGCTTGTTTGGTTAAGAACCGACGATCGGTTGAAAGTTGGGATTATTTGTCTTTCTCAGTTGCTCATTATTTGGAAGATTACTTTTCTCATGCAATTGAAAAGACTAGATTTGTCTGCTTGTCATTTTTTGTTTCCATTGAAAGATTGGTTTAGGTTTTTGTTTATTGCTTGTTCATTAGCTTTTGGTTTTCCTCACTTTCACCATCATGGTGTAGGTCCTTTTTGAAAAGTGAAAAACGTTTTTCTTTCAAAAGCATTTTCATCTTCGAAAATATTGAAAATCAATTGTTGAAATTATTGAAAAAGAAACAATAGAGAATTGTTATTATTGCGTGATTCGTTGCAATTGCATTTTAAAGGAAATTGTGTATCGTAGTTCAAGATTGGTCTGAAAAAATTCTCTTTCCCTCCTGTACATAGGATTCATTGAATGGAAATTGATATATTTCATTCCTATCTATGCATCGTTGGGTCAGAGTCTCATACAACATCAGTTTCATCTCTGCTTCCTTTGAGTAACAACAACCCTTAATAACATTGCACAATTGTAAAATTTAACTAGTAACTCTTTTCTAGGGCTCTATTACACCAACATTTAGCAAGGCTAGAACTTTGGAATAGATAGAGAGATACACTCTCCAAAGCACAAAACACACAATAGAATCTTGTGTTAAGGAGTGTCAAATTCCATTTACAACATCTTTTCTTGGGAAGCCCTTCTCACACAAGGGTCAAACACGAGGTCGCATTGATATTGACAGAGTTACTCACCCTGCTTTGTTGATATCGGTGTAGAGATTGCACATATTATGGGGGTCACTTGGAGGTATACCCACAATGATGAGTGGAATCCTCTTGAGTTGATTTCGGGCTAGATACCCTGCCCTTGCGTGTGGATCGGATTGTCGACTGTCCCCCCAGGATTTATTGTTGTCGGTGGTAACCTTAGCGGCCTATCTTTCTAGGGTCTTACACAAGGTGACTATGAAGGGGAAAGTCTTCACGGTACCTGGAATCGACGTTGGCCAAACTCACTCGGGCTCCTTGGAGGATATACCCACAATTATGTGTGGGAGATTGCACCAGGGTGTAAGTCCGTTAAGTAGGTCGTCAGCGTAACTTTTCCACCCTAGCCTAGCCCCTTCTCATCTCTTTGTTGTGACGTTGGATTTCATCACCAACTAGTAACTTCAAAATTAGAAGGTCTTGTTTGCTTGGTATTGTTTCCTAGATTTTGTTTACTAGCGCGTGTTGTTTGTTTACCCAAGTTGACTATACATTTTTCTTCGTAAGTTTGTAACTCGTTCAAAATAGATCCTCCACGTCATTCATGTAGGATGTAGGGTTTATCTCTAGAGCATCTGGAAGGTTCTCAACCCCTGCCTACAAGCTCACCTGAGGGCTCTCCTCAACAGAGTGAAGTCCAAGACGTTACCACACCATAAGTGGAACGAACTGACTCTCTAGAACATTTCCGAATTACCAATACTCGATAGGACTTTCGGCTTCACCCTGATTCTGAGAGACAGTTTATGTGAGTGAATTCTTCCGGAGACTTAGTTGTTGTGTCTTCTAGATCACTGGTTGGACCCTTTCCAGGAATAGAGGGCCAAGATCCTTTTTGGTCTATGGGCATTTTTAGACGGGACCTTTTTGGTGCAGGATCAGGCGTTGAAATAACCATCTCACCTATGCTCTCCGAAACCTCTAACCCAGACACAGTACCATTTACTACTGCCTATTATTTTCTTGGTACAGATGACCCATGATCTGACCACATATTGACCATCCCTATAGAAATGGCCAATTACACAGATACTACGAGTATTCACACCGAGAGTACCGTGGTTAGTCAAGCCCCCATCGACACACCGCTTACGCCTAGTGTCACCCCGACACTACCGCCTAGATACCATGTGTTGAATGCTTCCATTCCCACTCCTACGCAAACCCCATCCGACTCTCCTAGTGGTCCCTCTTCTTCTGGGCACTCCCTTCCCAATTTCATTTCGACACTTCCTCAACCCCCTTTTGGAGGACCTTTCTCGTCCTCCACTGGCAGTATTAATCCTAGTGGCACTATTCTGCCATTCACACCAAATTACCAGATTCTTGTTGGTGGACAATTTCACCAAGGAGGTTTGACTCAACCCCCCCTTGGTGGGAAAATTCCTATTGGAACACAAATCCCAATTGGAACACAACCCCCAATTGGAACGCTACCCCCAACTGGAACACAACCCCCGATTGGAGGACATACCCCACCTTATGGAAAAAACATACCTCCATCCTTGGCCCATTATTGGAATCATCTGATACAACATGCTCCTCAATCGACTAGGGGGAAACAACTTCCAGCTGCATCCATGATACCCCCTAGTATAGGCCAACCATATCCAGGTACGTCCAATCCTATTTGGGGCTCAAATTATCAAACTCATGTCCCTGTTCAAGGATACAATCCCATGAGCTACTATTCTCTCCAACCACCACCGAATCTGCCTGGGTCTTCACATTATATGCATACTTCTTATGGTCTTACTGGTTTGGCGATGGGGATTCCTCCCCACATCCACCAGTACCTGCATGTGAATCAATAGTTACCCTTCTTGGCCACTTTGGATCTCCCGGACTTGTCGAGAATTTTAAATGATCCAATTTTTCACTCTCCCAAATGGCCTGCTATACCAACCAAGCTACCATCGGACATCCCTAAATTCGACGACAAAGTGGGAGAGGACCCAAAAAATCACGTCATGACTTTTCACATCTGGTGCTCATCCAACTCATTGATGGATGACTCTATTCGTTTACGTCTTTTTCAATGGACCCTCACGGGTTCTGCTACGAAGTGGTATATAGAATTACCACGAGGTTTCTTCGCTGACTTCAACACCCTAGCTATGGCTTTCCTCACCCACTACCAGTTACCGATCCGTTATGAAACAGGGACCGAGATTTTGAGTTCTTTCAAACAAAACAAAGCCACTCATATATCCGATCACATTCATGAGTGGCGACGGAGACAACGTCTCATCAAACTCGATCTCCCCGATCAATTGCTGGCAGAGTGGTTCAAAAAATGATTTGTGAACGACATCGGTCATGACATCGCCATGGGTGGAGTAGTCATGGAAGAGCAGGCCATAAGTCGTGCTCAATACCTTGACCTCGTTTACTCACAAATGGGTACCCTTTATGACTTACTACATGACACACCTTGTCCTTCCACTTCCGCCACTTCAACTACTCCAACTGCTTCTCATGTAGCCGACGGTGTGATTGGCACTTTCCATGCCCAACCACATTTTGCCTCAAGCGCCAACCCCAAACCTGTTTCTTCTAATGTTCAAAATTCTCTGTCTCCTGCCCCTCCCACCGGTAAGACTTCTGAGGTAAATGCAGTTCAATCTACCCCAGCTGATAAAAACAAATCCAAAAAGGGAAGGGGTAAGAATAAGGAGGACAAAAGTACTTCTCAAGCAGAGTGAACCAAAACTCCACCTGTTGACGATCGGGATAAGCGCAAACCTCGATACCCTTGTCTTATCTATGGTGATGATCACTACATGAAGGATTGTCCACGACACACCAAGGTCACTAAGTTCCTTCAAGGAGCCCCAAAACCACCTGCTCCGACTGTTTTGTCCCAACCCTCCCCGTCTCAACAACAGGCTCAATTGGTCATTCATGACCAACCCTCACCTTCTACTACATCCTATGTATTGATGTGTACTGGCAATTCAAGGCAGAACGACATTGCACTCACCACTCGAGCCAAAGATTATTCTCCCTCTAAAGAGAAGGTTGATGACCTACCTCCTTCATTGGTACAACCCTCTCCCACGACTCCACCTACAAATGGTCCTCTTCATCTCAAACGATCGAGCCTTGACACAGTTCTTCGACCCCCCACAAAGGGCGTCATTCGAAAATCGACTTTCAATCCTCATGCTCATGTTGCCCAGAACTACAACATTGTTGAAGATCTGGACCAAGCATCTTCTACGATGTCATCCCTCAAAGTCCTTCAAAGTTGTCCCACACAACGAAAGGCACTGTTGAAAGCTATCGGTGGAATCGACCTGATGGAAACAAATTTAATAATTTTTGACTTGGAAGATCACATTCCAAGGTTACCCCCTCAACTCACATTCCAGATCCAAGTGATTGTCTCTGACAAAAACATTTGTCGAACCATTATCAATGAGGGTGCCTCGATGTGTGTCATGTCTCTTACTTGCTGGAAAGCCATTATCTCTCCCTCTTTGAATGAATCCCAGAACACTCTCAAAGCCTTTAATGGCTCTAGTTTTAAGCCCTACGATGTCCTTCCTTCGTTTCCAATCATGTTAGAAGGAAAAACGGTCCAAGTTTACCTGGAAGTCTTTAACGCTCCTCTTGATTACAATCTTCTGCTTGTCCACAACTGGATCGATTCCATGCACGCAGTTGTGTTGACCCTTTTTCATGTAGTACATTTCCCACATCAAGGGAAGGTAGTCACCATCGACCAATTAGCCTTCTTTAACTCCGATACCCATACTGGCAATGTACCGTTCATCGCTAAAACCCCACTGGGTTATGAGAATGTTGGTGTAGGCCTTCTCAAAGACTCTTTGTTAATGGGTACTTTCCCCATTCCACCACCCGATGTTCCACGCTCGTCCGTTGCTTCAATCAACATGAACTCTACCTCGATTCCTGGAATTCCTACGTCTCATGACCCATGGATGGTACCTGACCTTGGAGATCATCTTCGTTACGATGATGAAATGCAGTTAAGTCCGGTCGAATCCGCCTATCAGGCCATTCAATCGACAACCCCTTATACCCCCTCTCTTGGTGAGTTATCTCCAGATCCCTTCCTTGTCATTTTTCCCATAGATGAGATGATCATGTCTGTCATGGAGGACACCCCTTGGGATGATGGGCATCATCATTCCATCCTCTTCCTGGAGAAGCATACCATTGAGAACTACCAACGGATCTCGACCCCATCGACCATTGTTGTCATCTCAACCGTTCCTGAGTCCAAACATGATGTGTTTTCCAAAGGGAACTTAAGAAATATATCGCCCACTATTCCCCTCGACATATCCATCAAACCTGGAATTGTCGAAAATGTCCACATCGGAGCTTCGTGTTCCCCTGATGAAATCGTCACCTACACGTCCCTTTTCAAAGATTTTCATGACATCTTCACCTGGAGCTATGAAGAAATGTTGGGTATCGACCCCAACATTGTGATACATGAGATCAAGACATACCCCGATGCTAAACCCGTCCGGCAACGCCTTCATCCAGTTCACCCACGTAAAGAGGCTACTATCAAACTCGAAGTCGAGAAACTTCTCAAAGCTGGCTTTATTTACCTGATGGATCTCACTGACTGGGTTTCCAATATTGTCCCGATCGACAAGAAACAAGGCACAATCCGTGTATGTGTTGATTATAGGGATATCAAAAAAGCTTGTCCCAAAGACAACTTTCCTACCCCCTTCGTCGATCAGATTGTTGACAATTGCGTCGGAAGTGAAATCTTCTCTCTGATGGATGGTTTCTCCGAGTATAATCAAATCAACATTGTTCCCGAGGATCAACATAAGACTGCTTTTATTTTTCCTTGGGGCACTTTTGCCTATCGGAAACTCCCCTTCGGTCTCAAGAACGCTGGCGCAACTTTTCAACGCGCTATGTCTTATGCCTTCCATGATATCAAGCACATCGTGCAACCATATCTGGACGATTTACCCACTCACTCAATGTGCCGAGTCGATCATCCAACCCACCTCCGAGCCATTTTCGTCCACTGTCGGTTTTACCATATACATTTGAATCCTCACAAGTGTGTTTTCTGCATGGAATCCGGCCGAATTCTAGGCTTTATTGTTTCACATCAAGGGATTAGGGTAGATCCTTTAAAGGTTGAGGTGATCCTTAATCTCCCTCCTCCTTCTACACTTCGCCAGTTACAAAATTTGCAAGGGAAAGAAAACTTTCTTCGTCGTTTTATCCCAAATTACGTCGAGATAACTCATGGATTTACGCGGCTCCTAAAAAAGGGGTCTGATTTTTTCTGGGATACCATCACAAACAAATATTTCGAAGCTTTGAAGATGTCCCTAACACCTTCTCCGCTTCTTTTCCCCCCCGATTACAGTCGCAATTATTTCCTCTACCTTGCAGCCTTGGATTACACCATTGGTATGGTTCTCGTCCAAGAGGATGATGCTAACGACGAACATGTTATCTATTACTTGAGTCGAAGTCTAATGCCTACCAAAACCAAGTATTTACATGTCGAAAAACTGGCCTTGGCAGCCGTCCAAGCCGTCCAATGATTTCGACACTATATCCTCTCTCGCAAGACTACAGTGATTTGTAACTGCAACCCTATGAAACACATTCTCACACGTCAATTTCTAGGGGGAAAATACTCCAAATGGATCGTGATACTCCAGGAGTTTGACTTGGAATTCAAACGTGCCAAGTCCAAGAAGTCCTTAGTGTTTGCTGAGTTGATATGCAACTTTCCATATTCTGAAACAAAAAATGTAGCAGACGATTCATTACCTGATGAATCCCTTTTCCTCATTAGCTCTGATGAGCTTTGGTATGGTGATATCATCATATATCTCCAAACCCAGACTTTCCAGCCAACTTTGTCTAGTACTGACCGACGTTGAATATGCTACCAAGACCGTCAATATATTATCCTCGGGGATACTCTTTATCATCGGTGGATTGACTCAGTTTTTTGACACTGCCTAACGTTCGACGAGGCCGAGAAAGCTCTGAATGACTGCCATTCTGGAGCCTGTGGTGGTCATATGTCTGGGTATGTTACTGCCCAAAATATCTTACGAGCATGGTATTTTTGGCCTTCTTTATTTAACGACTGTATAATCTCCGTTCAAAAATGCCATGCTTGCCAGACCTATAATCATAAGATACAGTCACATCTCGCTCCTCTTCACCCTGTGGTCTCCATTGGTCCCTTTGCAAAACGGGGCATCGATTTCATGACATGTCACCCCCACTCGGCCGAGGGGCATGGATACATTATTGTAGCCGTAGATTACTTTACAAAATGGGTCGAGGTGATGCAGACATTTGACAACACTGGAAAGACTGCAACATTATTCATTTTTAATTACATCATAGCTCGTTTTGGTGTTCCCCAGGCTATCGTCACTGATCACGGTAGCCACTTTAAAAACTTCATGATGTCCGAACTTACTGAAAAGTTGGGTCTTCGCCATGAAAAATCAACGCCCTATTACCCACAAGCCAACGACCAAGTCAAAAAAATTAACAAAGTTCTCATAACTATGCTCCGACGAATGATAGGGATTCACAAAAAAAGTTGGCACACAATGTTGTTTTCGGCATTGTGGGCTTACCGGACATCCGTCAAGTCCGCTACTAGGTTTACACCTTTCCGGTTACTCTATGGTTTGGAAGCCATTCTCCCGATTGAATGCGAGATACCCTCTTTAAAACTAGTTGTTGAAATCCTACCAAACACTTATGCTGAGGAAGAACGTCTATTGTATCTTATGCGATTAGACGAAACTCGATGGGATGCTACCCTAGTCATAGAAGCTCAGAAAAAATGTGGCAAGGCCCAATACGAAAAACATGTCAAGCCTCGCGTTTTCTCCGAAGGAGATCTCATTCTCCTCTATGAACAAGATAGAGATATGCTAGGAGCTAGAAAATTCGAAGCCATGTGGTGAGGCCCTTATATCGTTAGACGATTTTTGGAAAAAGGGGCTTATGAGTTAGTAGATTACGATGGTATCCCTTTAAGTGAACCCAAAAATGGGTTGTACTTGAAGAAGTACTATGCATAAGATCACCTGTGCACGAGTACTTGCATTTTTATTGTATCATACTTCTTGTGTGTTACTGTAGCTTGCTTTTGTCATTATCTGGTCTCTGCCCTTATGTGACGTTATGTTTGATTTCCAGATGTCAGAGTCTTCACTACCCTACATTGGCTTCGCTGATGGTGCGAGCCGTAGTACTCAGAACCTTTCTTCCGCTGCATGGGCAATTTATGCCCCTACAAACAAACTTGTCTCCTTACAAGGTGTGTGTTTCGGTCGTGTGACCAACAATATTGCAGAGTATAGCGCCGTTATCAAATTTTTGATTGATTCTATCTCTTTTAGAATTCGTCATTTGGTTGTGTGAATCGATTCGCAGCTCGTAGTACTACAGTTAAGTAATGTCTATACTATTCGAAGTCCTACTTTGTTACGGGTGTATTTGCGAATTCGCCTCTTGGAACATTATTTTTATTATATTGAATATCAACATATTCCTAGACGTCTAAATACATTAATTGATGCATTGGCTAACTATGTATTGGATAAACATTTGGGTCATTTATAAATCAATCACATCAATTTTCACACAACACAAGATAAACCAATAGAAGTCGTATGTATATATAATGATCAAAAGAGTTTTTAAAAAAAGTTTTGTCCGAGGACCAAAATTTCAAAATCTGAAGCTCATAGCTTCTACAAAGTGACATCATGGATGACGTTCACGGTAACAAATGACTCCCTGGGAAACCCTACGAAGCAGTGGACCAATGGACTCTGACACTCCTACTATATGACGCTGATAACGTCGTGGAACCTCTCCAAGGGGCATGTTTGGAATATCTACTATCAAACCCTCTAGGTTTTGTTCCACCGCTTCATAATCTTCGACGTCCCATCGTGGCACTGGTGCCACCTCTCATCGTCACTGAATAGGAGAAGTACCAAGAGGTTGGTAAGGTCCCACGTCTGTGTCATCAATTTTTTTTTTTGTATTTAGACCTTGGACAAACATATAAAAACATTTTCATATGATAAAATTCACAAAAACATTTAAAAAGAAAAAATGTGTACTTCTTACCAAGATCCCCCCACTGAGTGCCCTCGGGTAGGACCAAGTCTGGATCTCCTAGGAAATCCAACCTGGCATAAGCATAATCATCAACCATCAGCATCTGTGGTCGCAACCAGTCGAAGAAGGTATCATTATATTTGATAATTGGTCCAGCCACATGCCGGGCCATGAGCTAACACCACCTTAGCATTCTTGGATCTGTTGGAGTCGATAAATCCCATTCAACCTGCAACCTCAGCAAGGGAACCCTCTCAAGAAAGAATGACACTAACAAAGACCCGTACCCGAATTGCTTCAGGTCACCTCGCCTGCATTTGGTCAACTGCCTCTTCATGCTATGAAGCACTACGTCTGCCCAGTTAAAAACCTGAGGCTCAGTACACTCTATGGAATACTGAAAGTAGCTCTGAAGAGCCATGTGAGGAGTAGCGCTCCCAACCATACGAGCAATGGTGAACAAAATAGTGCGGAGGGTCAAATCCTACACTCCCCAAATGGCTACTTTCCCTTTGCTCCTCTCTGCCTCTGGAACATAGTGCAAGTGGAAATACTCACTCATGGGCATCCCACCACCTCTGCTACCAGTCAGGCTCGCGTGGTACCCACGCTGTGATAGTCCCGTCAAGAAGTAAATGTCCTCAATATCCAAGGACAATGTGTGGACCCCTACATGGAATACTTGCTGGTCGGGATCCCACATATGCACAAGGTACTCCAATAACCTGACTTGGGCCCTCATGCCTGGGATACGAAAGAATTTTAGAAGACCACAGTCTCGTAAAGTGGCAATGGTGGCCGGATGATTTCTGACAATGACATCATCTTCTTCATGCTCCCTTTCATGCCATTCCAGAACCATGGTGATGGCCAAATACCTGCATAAGAAACATAAGAATAAATTTAATAACTCTATTCAACACTTGGTATCTTTTCAATGAGCAAAACTTTAAATTTTTTTCCACTTTGCGGTTCTTGTAGGTGCCCTTTAGGGTCACATGCGAGAATGAGGCATTCTCGCAGGGCCTGTGTGGCTGGCCTGCGAGAATGGATGAACACAACTTTAACCCCCAAAACAAACTCAAAACTGTGTTTTTTTCCAATGAAAATGAAAAATCAAACCATGAAAAGGTAGAGGACAGAGATCTTACCTCACTGCCAGAGACGGTTCGTCAAATGGATGCTCGTAACTCCCAAAATCAAGCGCCAAAATTCAAGGGCAAAAGAAGGGTTTTGGGCTCAAATACTGGTAAAGTTAAAATGGTTATGGTAAAAAGAACTTTTACCCCTTTATATTTATTTTTACCATTTTTTATTGGATTTTATAATTGTTTATTTATTAAAACCTAATGCCTAATGCCCTTTTGAGTACGACTTTTGCAGGCATAACGACTTCGATGTTCATGCACAGGGATGCAAACATTTTTTCTTCTTCATCGCATGTTTTGATTATTTTTTATGGTTTTTGTACAAAACCTCGAGCTTGGTCTTTTTTCGTTCTCACGCTCGAAAATACATGAGAACGCGATCACGCACACTTTTATCACTTTTTCGGGCTCAACAAGGTTATACGAAAAAGGAACCCCCTTGGAGTCCTCTTTAAGCTCTTTTCAGACTCTCTAAACATGAAAAGATTGCCGAGTGACCTTGCTATTTTCACGCTCGTTAAAGTATTTGAAGAAAGCGTTGTTGGGCGATAATATCTCTTTTTCTGTCTCATCAAACTATTTTACGAAAAAGGAACTGAGAGAGTTCTCTTTTAAGTGTTTTTCCAGACTCTATAATCATGAAAAACCTTTGAGTTTTCTATCTTTGGACTCGTTAAAAAAACATCGACGGACCCGTAATGGGACCGAACCACTCCTTCCTAGGGTTTGTTAAACATACTTCGAAGGACTTATCCAAAGGATGAGATTAAATCAACAAGCATATGTTATCCTCCTCAAGCTTGTGTAAAAATAAAGAGGTACTCGCTAGAAATGGTGGGGGAAAATTTTGGAAAGGGATGTGTTCTCGTATTCACATTAATTGGAAGTAAGTTTCGCTCTTGAACATGACACCCCCCTATTCATTATTTGAATCCAGTTTGGGAAATCCATTTGTCTCTCATTCGATTTGCTACAAGGTCATACCCTGCGTCATATCTGAGTCAATGCTACCAAATCATTGGTTGTGTCATTCATATGTTCAAGAGAAGTTCATCTGAAACCTCTATTGAGTTGGCCATCTGCAGTTGTCCATTCTCTTCGTGTCGGCTTTCCCTGTGTCTAGTCCAACTTACATCATACTCTGTTTCACCTTCAAAATCTGTTACTCATTTCGTGTCATTGATGGGGGATAAATAAAGGCCCTCCTGTGACGAGTTTTGTTTCATCGACTTCAACTCATTATTCGGAAACAAGACTTAGAAATTCTTTGGTACCTTAGAACCTGCATGCCTCAATGGCAGGTTTCCTCACTTTCGACAGTGGGTTTACATCATTGACCCCTGATCGAAAGATTTTGTTGGATGTTTGACCTCAACTCATTCATTCACATTTGATGGATTGTACTAGTGTACCTTGGGATTCATTGACATTAATGGTGATTTCCCTTGCACTTGTTAACAGTTTCATCAATGACTGGTAATTAAGTGGTTTCTACCATGTTCGACTTCAACACATGTAATCACATGGTTAGATTTGTACTTTTTGGGCAACGGGATTGAAGACCCTGGATATCATCTCTTTGTCCAGGTTGCGATAGAATATGTATAATTTGTGACACATAGATCCACTTTGTATGTCTCGTGGATATGTTGTCTCAATTTGAATTTTCTTACATAGATCCACAGTGTATTTCTGGTGGCTATGCTATATTTTGATGGCATGGATCCACAATGTATGATTGGTGGCCATGTCCTATGCCTATAATGTCATCCGTTTGTGATCTGAGTATGGGAATGCCTACCTCAGAACTAGTATGATATTCTACAGATGCTTGTTTGTTTGCAGGTTTTCGATTAGGTGCGCTCCTAGTTTCTGACACACACACACAATTTACAAAGTATTTCAGCTGTCACTGATTCCGGCCTCATACTTTGGGGGGAATTCCGTTACCCATGATTTTGGTCATCTTGATGGTGTACTCAGGATCCTAATAATAACTTTCTCCTGAGAAAAGTGACATTCATCTCTTCCCAGAAAACATATTTTTGAAGAGAGTTCGTAGGTTTCTTATATCCTAGGGTGCGAGAATGACCCATTCTCACAGGCTTCCTTCAGTTAGGGTGCAAACTTGTTCTCAAGCTTGGAAAAAGATGAAGTCTCGATGGTTCTAGAAGGGAATATTCAAGAGAATGGGTTGGCATTCGAATGGTTATCTTTTTACTAGTTTCCTTGATATTGTGGGATCATTCTTATCCAAGTAACCATCTCATCCTCTCCTATATATTGATGGAATTCTCATGGAAAAGGTTAAGAAATATTAATTAGATAATTGGTGAAGGAATTGTGTGAAGGACCTAGCTTGAACAGGAGCTTGGAGACTCTAGAAAGTCTATCAAGAGGAATTGGATCTTCTTCATACAAGGATCGAACAAGTGTGTGTGTCGGAACCAAGAGCCACCGAAAGGAATCTTGCGACATCAAGGCGATCAGGTTGTATCTTCTACTTTCGATTAATATGATACAACGACATGTCATTTTCCCATAAATTCATTCTTACTTTATTGTGTAATTCCTTGATCATACGCATAAGTTGACGATTGAATATATTTTTCCATCTTCACTTTGGTTGGTTTGTGTTGTCTTGGTCTTGACCTCACGAGAGCGTTGGAGCGAAGTGAGAGAAACAAAGACTCTAGGAAGTGATACAAAGGTATGTCACTTGTTCCTCCCTACTAGCTAATTCAATGGTCATCACTTTGGGAAAGAGTCATGTCCTGTCCTGTTTTGTTCTAGATCCATATGGATCTAGGGAGATCTGTTAGTGTCCACACCTACCCATTAGTCCAATAACAATGGCCCTGCACTAGGTTTGTTGAAACGACATCTCCTATCCACTCTCTCATCCCCGTGGAGGTCTCATCGGCCCCTGATGAGCCGACAATCTGACAACCTCAACCTCACGCCCGCGAGGTACCACATCTACACATACAAACAAAAAAAGGATAGCATCAACATCCATCTATACATAATACACATGCTATACTATCTAAATATCAAAACATAAAAAATCACATCATACCTCGGTGGTCGAACACCTCTCCTAGCGGTAACACCATATCCAAATCACCCCAGAAGTCCACCCCACAGTACGGATATTGCAGTATGATCTGTGACATCTGCCACCACACCTGTGTAGCCTCGGGCATTAAAAAGTGGCCACCCTCCCCACCACCGTGCCGAATAAAAATCCTATACCACCATGTCAGTCGCGACTCTTGCACACCAGGTGCACCCAATAACACTCTAGGGCACAACATCGACACCCTCTCCAAAAACCATGCAACCAAGATGGACCCAAAAGTGAACTCCCCTGAGTCCGCAACTCGACACCTATTGAGCTGCCCCACCATCTTGGCATGAAGCATCAAGCCCCAGGAAAAATTATCTCCTGCCAGCACCCTCCCCATAATCCTCAGCTAACCACCACTGATCTGCTGAGTCGCGAGGGACCCATATACCCTCACAACCATCGCTGCTACACAACGATGAACTAGGAAATCCATAGCCCCGATACTCACCACAGAGCCTGACATAAAATCATCCCTCGTACAGTACCTCCAGCTTAAGGTAGCCAACTGCACATCCCCAGGTAACACGGGCTCCGCCGGTAAGGGTGTTCCCCGAAAAGGGGGCCCAGTCAGAAAATATACATCCTCCACCGCAGTAAAGGCCAGCTGCTCACCCCACACTATAAAACAATGAAGATATGGACTCCACATCCGGATCAAGAACTGCAGGAGGTACTCCTGGGCCTATATCAAGGGGCACTCAAAGAAATTTAGCAGCCCACAAGCTACCAAAGTGTCACAAACCGATGACTCCTCAATGGCCACAACCTCCCTGAGCTATGACCAATCCCTCTCTCTCTAGTGAACCGACATCATCCAAATGATTGCCTGCAACCACATAATCTAGTTCTCAATCAACCATCTCAAACATAAACACATTAACATCTCTAAAAAAGATAATTTTTGCACCCGCCAACTCTGCCCCCAAGGCGCGGTTGTCTAACCCCACAGGCGCACACACATGCATGCCTGTTAACCCCACATGCATGCACACATGCATACTTGTTCATCCCACAGGCGCGCACACATGCGTTCCTGTTCATCCCATAGGCATGCACATATGCATGCCTTTCGGCCATACAGAGGCACCTTCATGCGCCCCTGTCACATATACAGGTGGACATCATAGCGCGCCTATTCACTACACAACTGTGCACTCATGCGTAGCTGTTTAGCTTACAGAAACGCATACCATGCGTGCTTGTTTCCCCCATTAGGGTGCCCCCATGCACGGATATCTACAAAATAGGCGAGCACCCATGCGCGTATATTTCCCGATCACCCGTGCACTAGGGGGCCCACACCCACAAAACCTCCTGTACAACCCTCCATACAGGCCCTGCCCAAAAATAGAAACCCTAATTCTATGCAGGACGATAAGACAACTAACCTGAAGCTCGTTGGTCTTGAATCGACTACCTCATTCTCCCATAATCTCCAAATCTCCTTTGAATATCTCTCGTCCAATCACTCTGACAATAGGTACAAATGAGGTGGCAATATGGGCCCTACAACTATATATAATCCTTTTTTCCAAACTTCTAGACCCCATTCCGGGAGCTTTGGGTGTCCTTTTTTCGATCCGTCTTCAGCCATGGGATCAACACCCCGTCCTCTACATCAAGACAGTCCCCAAGCCATTTTTAATCCTTAGTCCCCGGGGAGCTATTTTTCCATACCCCGTCCAGGTGTGCATGCTCATGTTCAAAGTTATCAAATAAATGATTATATGTTCAATTATCTTCAGATATTGTTCACGTCGGGTATTTGGTTGTCATGTGTGCAGGTACTTGGTCATCACACACCAGTGCGACACCTTCAGGTATATAATCAACACTGGCATGTAATCATTCCCTCTAAATCTCAATTGCATTTTGGGTACTGTCAATCGGTAGCACTCTCCCCTACATGAGTTGTCCCATTCATAGCCCCCTTTGGCACTTTGACACTCATGATGTTTTCAACCTTTAGGGATGGGAGTCCCGATAGTCTTACATCATGTCACAAATCAGCCACATACTCCTTCTCCTCATTTTTCTAGCCTACCCAATGGACTCCTAGGGCACTTCCTCATGGGTTTGTTTTAACTGCATTCCCGTAGCAAAATTTACCATCCATTTCATCCATTGAAAGTTTTCCCATCTTCAGACTGCCCTCCATACATTGCCCTAATATAGAAACCCGCCTATGGGGCCCCAACCCTCCACTTGTTTTTTACACCAAATTGCGCCATCCTCGGGCCAAGCCATCTTACATTGGGGCACCCATTTCTGTATCTGCATTATTATCCCCACTGATTTTTTAATTCTTTTTGTAATTAAGCCGTTGTTTCTAGAATTTGGCATAGCTTTTTGTCGTCACCTTTGGCGACCTTCTTGGAAAATGCAACCCATGTCGTCCTTGGTTGGGGCATTCCTTATCACCTACTCCTATTGACATTGTCCATAAACGCCAAGTTTCCCACAGGCCACCTACCTCTTCTCTCGGAGTTTTCTCACTTTGTCCTACCTCTGGCACAACTTATCCCACATCTCATTGTCCCCCTGATACTTGACCTCATTGAATGGTTGCAGCCACTTATACTTCGCATATATCCCCAACCAAGGGCAATATTGAGTCTCCACGCATCTTGACTTCATCCATGTACCTCCTCAGTTCCTGACCTCACCTAGTGGATTTCACAAATCCCTTTGATTCTTGGCGTTGTGTCTCCCTTTTTTTCGACATCAACACAGTTTCCAAAAGGGTGACAATATCTTGACTCTCATTACCTTTACAATGAGGAGTCTTGGATGGCACAGGGAGAACCATCATTTATCTCTATTGTCGTTGACCCCCATAACATTCGACTTCAACACTTTCTCATGTTACGGTGGGTCTTACTTTGTGACTATTGTAGTTATTTCTTATATTTTCCAAAGACCTCTTAACTTTGTTGGGCTCTCAATGCCCACAGAATCCGTGATACTTCTTACAGGGGTCATTGCCTACTGTTTAGAGTATGTTCCTCATCAGAATTGTCCTCTTCCTTTATCAAAACCACCCCTGAGGGCGTTGTAGTTGTCTACATCAACACACAGTTTCAGTTACTGTACAACACCCTTTTTTTGAGTTACATGACACGAGCATGGGGCATGCTCGCCTCGTTTGTACATAATTTATTTTACACACCTTGCAAAAGGTTGGGTCCTACAGGTTCCCTTCTCCTTCCAACGGGTCACTCTTGATACTCTCACTATTTCTCTTTCTTACAATGGTATTCTCAGTAGAAGAAACATTGATGAATTTCGGCTATCCATATGCTCCTAACCTCATCCATCAGGGGGCATTTGTTATCACTAAAATTTCATCCGCAAATGCTTACAAGAATCCAGCATCTTCAAACAGCTATGAGTCCACCCATGGACCAAAATTACCAAAAAAACATTTCCAAAAGGTCCAAAACTATACAACCAGTTATAAAATCAAGATGCACTATGACTACACAGGGTGCGCATGCACATGTGCCATCCAGAAGTGCAGGAAAAGTGCACATGCGCACGATGCATGACTGTGTATGCTAAAAGCCATGCACACCTGAGAATGGTGCATTTATGAGGTTGGTCGGCCTCCCACCCACTTCTGGTTCAACTTCCAAGTTGATTTGACATCCAAATATCAACTGGATCCAACTGGGTGGCTAGTCAAAGACCTAAAGGTGCCCTAAACAATCCCTTTTCACACTAAAATCTGGTTGCACAATACCTTAAAGTGGTACTATAAAACAAAGCCATGGGTGCACTACGTTTTCAAGGAATTTATTTGCAAGGTTATGCTGCTGCTATTCTCTTGGGGAATCCTCTTTTCTCATTAAGAGCATACTAGCACCATTCCATTTGGGCAATCCACATCACCTTTTGAGTGGGTTAGCTTGGGATTCTTTCACAATTTCTTTCAAGTTTTGAAGTTGTAAGAAGAGATTAATCTTGGGGGTTCAAGAGCCCTCCCTTGGAAGAAGAAGGGACCCAAAGTCCCCTTTCTTCTCGGTGTTTTCTTTTCACTAATACAATCCTTTCCATTGGTGACATGAGTCTTGTTTGTTTCTTGTTCTTATGTCCTTATGCTCAATAGTTTAGTTGTTGTTTCTTTTCCTAGTTTGATTCTTATCTTAGTCTTTTATGTTTATTTTTTTAACCCTTTCCTTCACTGCTGTCTTTCTTAGCTAACCCAACTAATCTTGTAAGCACCTTTGTTTTGCTCATTTAGGTGAAAAAATAGGCGCAACAGTTGGTGATGTTACAAAACTGCATGACAACCTCCGGTGTTATTCTCCACATGTTGTTGATGGCCTCCTGAAAATTGCATAGGTATCCTTAAAATATGGACCCGTTCATCCTTTTGTGCCTGGCATCCAACGTGGCTTTCAACAATAAATATCTGACTCCCTGATTAGGCTGGGGTATGGTAACGAAAGTTATGTATCTCGATTCCCTCAATCCCATAAAGGCTATTAACATGATTATCCATGAATAGTGAAATTTTGTTCCTAGATCCTGCACATCCTTGCAGTCATCCAGGAACAAATTCAAGAGATACAATTCCCAACTCACTATGGTGCCCTCGGTGCACTGAGCTACAACTATGACGACCCCTGACGGAACTTACTCCCTGTGACATTTTCTTAGCATCTTGCAGGCTAATATTTTTGTGCCCATTTGTGTTGCGACATCGTTGATCCTCTTGATAATGATCCCTTGTGTCCCCCTGTCAGTACCATACTTCTTCTTCATCTCTTCTGCTAGTGATTTCTCCTTGGATTTATCGTCAATAAACTATGCAAGATCCATGCCCCAGGATGGAAACCCTGTTATGTTCACAATAAGCTCTACGTCTATCAAGATGAGCTTATCTAATCATATGTCCCCACCATGTGTGGTTGCTAACAACTATTTGACGCACCCTCTTGCATACTGACCTCTGCCAAAATGTGGTAGATCCAAAATACCTAAAATTCATGTTTTCTCCAACCCTGTTGTCCATTGGAGTGGTTGATCAATCAGTTCCCCAACCAGATTTACGCTTATAGTCTCTAAGTATACTCTCTTTGAAAATTATGGAAACTTGTATGTGTCTGCTACATCATGGTCCGAGTATTTTAGCTTGTCAATCTTCCCTAGCA
>ML780126.1:293476-320362 GCA_009831015.1 Picea engelmannii | reverse complement strand
CATTGGAGTGGTTGATCAATCAGTTCCCCAACCAGATTTACGCTTATAGTCTCTAAGTATACTCTCTTTGAAAATTATGGAAACTTGTATGTGTCTGCTACATCATGGTCCGAGTATTTTAGCTTGTCAATCTTCCCTAGCAAGACTAATTCCACCTGTAGCCCATTTGGTATACGCAGTAGAATGATGGTTGCGACAGGTTGCTTGCGAGGTGACCTAGGTACCTACTGCTTGTCTTTCTTTGGTGATGGTTGGCTTGAGGTTCTAGCAGCTACTGTTTGTGCTTCAGAATACCATTTCGACCAACTCGTGACATATTACACTGTTCCTTCCGGTGGGTGTTCTGAGATAGTTGTTTGAGATTCATTTGGTTCGACTTCTACTTCCAGATTTGGTGTCGTTCCATTGACTCTCGGAGCTACTTCGATGTTCTTTGGTTGTGCCTTGTTCAGGGTTTCTATGTCATGGTTCTGTTTCTCCTGTTCCTATGTCGTCATATTTACATTCATGGCCTCTGCTACTGGTTGTTGGGTTTCTTCCACTATAGGTGTGGGGTTCACCGGTGTTGTGTTTGGGGATGGGATTTCATCGATATTGACAATCTCCGACTGTTTTTGTTCACCTTATTCCAATTGTACCTATTCCCTAGTTCTAGCTCTGGGTTTTCTGGCACTCTGTCTTGCTTATGCTTTCTTTGGTGGTGAATGTCGAACATTTGCTGAGTGTTGTGTCCTTTTTGTCACTCCAATGAGCAAAAGAAGGGTACTTGCAAGTCTATTTGGGCCTGCTAGATAGGACATAGGTTAGTGTATGAATCAAATGAATCAATCACATGAAATAAAAAAACAACTAAGATAACAAAAACTAAAGAAATAACTAAAGAAATAAAACTAAAATGCATGAAGAAATTAGAACCAAAATCAATCAAACAATTGACCAATAATCATTCCACCAATGGAGAAGTATATTAATGGGAAAAAAATATAGAGAAAGGGGGACTTATGGATCCCCTCTTCCTCCTGGAATGCTACCAAAGCGGGGAGACAAGGTTCTCCACAATCTAGATCAAATGTGATGAGTCTAGTATTAGCCATGTCGACTTCCCCCAAGGAAGAAATAAATGATTTCCGTTGGGTGGGACATGTTTGGAGGACTTCCAATACTGACATGGCTACAGTAGATTCTTCCAAGTCATTGACCAGACTGTAATTGTGTGCCTCCCTAGCCCGAGGGTTGTTGACATTCCTTCATAATGGGATGCGAGGAATACAAATGGGGGGTTCAGTTTTAGGGTGTGGAATCATCAAAGGTTGTCTGGCTATAGCTAGAGCTGCTTTTGAAGTGGTGGGAGTAGATTTAGGGGGTGCGTTGTATTGACGAATGCATGTTTGTAGAATAATTTCTTCTTCACTCGTGAGGATGATATTGCGATCTGCTAGATTTCCAGGGAGTTTATACTGTCCCATTTGTGGTGGGGAAAGATGCATTTCCTACTGGGTATTCATCACACCTTGGCGTGGAGTAGGGTTTTTCAACACATTTTGGGGTGGTTGTTGCAAGTACTATTGTGGAGCCTAATAGGGGGTAGGTTGTGCTAGAGGATGTGGAGAATTCATGGAATCTTTCATCCATTTGAAGTCAAAAATTTGGGGGCAATGGTGAGTATAATGACCATGCTCACTACAAATAACACAAGGTAAGTTCATCCTGAGGTTGTGATTGTTGTTTCTCCCTTGGTGTTTGTTGTTATTTCCCCTTTGGGGGTTCTGGTTACCTTGGTTCTGGTTGCCCCCAGTAGGTTGGTTTTGTTGGGGTTATTTCCCCTTGGTCATGCGTTATTATTGTTTCATTTTTTCCCTTTCTTTTTGGCATTCTTCGACTGATGGGATGGATTTTCCGTATTCAGTTGTTCAAAATTTTGAAATTGCTGAATGGGAGAGGGATGAACAAAGTTAAACCCGATGTGTGGTTGTCCTTGTGGAGGAGCAATGGGCTATGGAGGACTAGGAAACGGAAAATATGGATTATTTTGTTGCAATGATCCATAGGGTACATAGGAAGGTGTGGCACTTTCAATAGTGCTTTGGGTATAAGCTGAGGTAGAGGGGGTACCAGAACTTGGTTGAATGGTCGGGCACATCATGGGTGCTGTCAAGGGTCCACTCATGGGTGGAGGGAGGAAAATGGGGTATGGCTACTGATAAGGGGGGGGAAGGGTAACAAGGGGGTCCTCCATACATCAGTGTATATTGGGGTGTACCATACATAGGTGGTGGTTGGATGTATGGATTATGGTGTGTTGTGATACCAATCAATCCATCAGCTGATTGAGACATCCCAGGTTTTTCTTAGCCTAATGGTACGAGTCTCGGGGTGTTAGGTAGTATTGTGTATAAGTATCCCGACTGTGCATAGATGAGGTCATACTATTGAGCCTTGTTGATGGCTACCTCTTTAGTTTGGGGGAATGTGGAGGCCACATATTTGGCAAGGAGAGGGACGAGTGATATAAGAAACCAATCGAGGCATTGTTCTTTGGTGGTTTCTACTTTTCATAAACTATGCCGCCGACACCATTCATGAATTTGGTCAGTGATCGAAGTTTGTTTAAACTCAAAGAGAAGTTCAATACCATTGTCATGTCCAAGGATTCAAAAGTCACATGGGACCCTGATTTTTTGTCCACATACCATTTGGATAATGGACCTATGAGTGTGTGCTAAAATAACCTTAAATGGATGAAGTCGTCCATGATGATGTTTGAATAGCACCATAAGTGGAAGGTCATGATATGGTTGGCAGGATCTTCTCCTGCCTTTCCTTCAAACTTGGGAATGTCTGAAGTTAGTTTGGTAGGCATAGAGGGCCATCTGGGGTCATGCAAAATATGATCATTCATGAGCTTACTCAGATCCAGTATGTTGAGGGAGGCCAAATATGGCATGTGGAGTGGTGGTGGAGGATTAGTTCCAGCCATGGTGTGAGAAGGTTGTGTACCTGACCCTTGAGGAGGGTTTGGTGGGGGTGTATTTCTCCCTTGGGAAGAAGTGTACCCTCCACCACCTTGTGAAGGAGTGATAGTGGATGGATGGCCTTGGGAAGTGGACCCAAGTAAAGTGGAACCAAGTAAAGCTGATCCCAATATAGTATCACTCACAGGGGTGTGAGAGGGTTGAGCCAGTGAGTTGGAAAAACTAGGAAATCCTCCTAAGATAAGAGGGATATTTTGCAAGTGTCTGGAAATATGGGGGTTCTGTGGGTCCCCTATGATGTCTAACTAGCAAAGTGAATGTGTGTAAATGGTGATGAAAGCAATAAATGAAAAAGAGACTTGTATAATTTGGACCTTCACAATATATCTCGCAATCGCATGTAATCAAAAGAGCATCATACATAAATCAATTGAAAAGAAGCATACATGTGGGTAGGTGTATTTTTTCTGCGTGGGAGAACAAAGAAAACAAATGATCATGTCCTAAAAAGATGTAACATCCTTCCTCTCAAATAGCAATGGACCTTCCAATAGCACTCAACAGTGGGGTCTGAAGCCATCAAAAGAGGAACTAGTGAAGCATGAAATACTCAGTTATAATGAGGGGAAGAGGGTGCATATCCCGCAAGAGCTGACGATATTTCCCAATAGCCACACAAAATATGATCAAGGTGCAATTGCAGCCCACAATTTCCACCTGGGTAGATATCCTAAATTTTGGTCACTAGGTACCTCGGTCAAAGTGTGACATTTAGATTTTCAGCCTTAGAAATGGGTCATGGGATGGATCCCTTCCAAAAGGTGGGTACCTCAAGGGGGGATGCACAGAACAAATGTACCTCAGCCTTCGACCCTTAATGGGTATCTCCTTACCTTATGGTGTTAGGAACACTTGAATTGGAGGATTTTAAAGTTCCCTATTTGTCAACTTGTAATGTTTGAAGATGTGAGAACTAGATAACGAGGGTTTATTTGGATTCCTACCCCTGAGATCCTACCTAGAATAAAAATTTCTTTTGGCACCTCCTGTGGAGGAAAACGTAAAGAGTTTTTATAAAAAAATTTATATGTGGTTTTTTGAGAGATTGGGGGTGTGAACCAATCTCGTTTAAATTAAAATGGGTGTGGGTAATTTCTTCAAGAAAATAGTGGGAGGTTTCGGGATCCCTTTGGAGGAAACCTACTTCAACCTCCACAAATCAAGATGAAATTACATGAATGAAGAGTGACTTTGTGTATGAGCCAGTGATCATATGTGCCAAATTTTTAATAAGTTGGGTGTCACCTTGCAACATGTGGACTTCATGTGGTCCTTACAAGTCTTGATTACCTATCTTACTAGATTCCATTGGTACAACCTTACGAAATTTTAAAGCCCCTAAAGAACTATCATGAGGACATATGGGTCCTTACTAATCCTTTAAACTCCTTAATGTGATTTAATCTAAGAAAGATTCAAAAAAACTATCCTAGATTGCAAGCATGTGGGCATGTATGGGCCCATTACCATAATCTTTAAACTCCCCTAGTGATGTAAACTAAGAAAGTAGTTTCAAAACTATCCTATATTTTCAACATGTGGGAATGTATGGGTGTTGGCATAGGGGCAGACCCAGGCTTCAACGCTTCAACAACACACCAAAAAAACCCTAACTACTGGCCCTTTCAGAAACACCTGTGAAGCAGATGAAGTCTCACCCAAGGTAGAGGCAGGGGGGTTGCAGGACTCAAGTGTCTACAACCAGGCTGGGACACAGATATGTGATTACAACACTTAACATAGCACTTAGCCAACAATATGCATTAGGTTATGATTCTTATCGCAGATTAACCCTTATTACAGATCATCACATTAACAATCAAGAACAAGCCCTTAAAACCTCTTAGCACATAGAATTAGCTCAGATCTAGCTTTCATTTACACCATTAAGCACTAAGATACAACATCAAATGCATTCATTATACATAACAACAATTGCACTAAGAAAATAACCACATAAACAACATCGCACAAAGCACATCAGGACATAGGATATACGTGGTTCACCCCAGTGTGGGGCTACATCCACCAACTTCTTCTTATTCTTTATTAGTCTTTGATCTTCTTACATTCATCTACTCCTATGCACAAAGCCACAGAGCCCAACTCTGTAGTGGACAAGTGATCTGCGCACAACACACTAGATCCACCTTCCCCAAAATCAGGTCAAGGCACAAAGTCAACTCCTCAATAGCCCATAGCACTTACATACAAGTCTGTGCACAAAAAAACTTACAAAACACTTGCACTTATCTCTCCAAGCACTTAACACATTCTTGCACAAAGCCAACTGGATCTAGTAGTTATGCACAAAGATAATTACAAGTAGTCACTCTTACATCGATTAGATACTTATTTATACATTTTAAAAAAGGCCCAATCATGGGTAAACCCATGGGACAGAACCCCTTAAACTGTTACATAAACCCTAAAACCCTTTGTTGGGTCCAAAATCCCGCAAAATGAGTGAGATCCCACGATATCTACTCTGCCTGGGTGCTCCATCTTTGACTAGCCTGTCGAAGTCCCAAAAATTTTCAAACATGACCAATGTTTCCTCAAAACTTGTTCAAGGGCCAATAGGCCCCCAACACTCACCTGTGACTTGTCTCGAGTCACTCAGATATGGGAAGTGTTGCTTCAAATTCCTCGATCTTAGCTTGAGTTTCCTCGATTTTTTACTTCGCTAGAGCTTCCTACTCAACGAACTTCTAAATCACCTATTCTGTAACATGCCCTTCTAGATGTTGCTCTACTATCATGACCATCTGGTCCAATTGTGAGCCTTGTCCTTCAATCTCTTCAAAAAGCATGTAGGCTTTGTCCTACACTAGCTGGAGTCTCTGTGTCATATCCATGAATTTTCTCTAGATGGCAGTTTCCTATTGCTGGACTGAGTGCTTGTCCTGCGATATCTTCATTTTCTCAACTGTAGTAAGCAGCTTCATCTGTGCTTGCATGGTGGATTCCTGCTACTTCACCTCCTGAAGCTGTGCTTCCAATTTCTTCAGTTCTATATCTTCTATAAGACTCTCATAGGTATTTTCACTCCGATCACTGAGTTGCTTACATTCTGAGGTGAGTGCCCTGATTATTTCTACTGTTCTCTTAGCGGTTTCTTCCCTTTTATTGCACACTTCTTGTGGAGTGCTCGACATTGCTTGGATCTCTAGCTCCATTTCTCTTGCTTGAAGTTGTTGAATGGCCTCAGTGAGCTTCCCCACTTGTATCTTGGCTAACTCTTATTCCTCCTGTGCCAACCCCGACACAAAGTGAAGTGCTTTAGTCACTGCCTGTTTGGTCGTAGTCTACTCTACGAGTTGCTGGTCTTTTTCTTTCTACATCCTCGCTTTATCCTCCTTGAACATCACCCGAATTTCATCTTTCTTCTTCTGCACAACTCAAAGTTGCTTTAGGAACTCCTCCTTTTCTTCCTTCAAGGCCTCTGTGGCCTGCTCCTTTTCTTCTTGGACTTGACAAAGTCAAGCCTCTGTTGCATCTGCTAGCCTTCACAATTGGGTGGAATCATTCCCCAATTCTGCAATTTCCAATGACAAAGGCACAGTCAGTACTGCGAGGCTTTAATTAATAGATTGTTGTATGTCTTTCAGGTCCTTCTCGATTATTTCATACAACGTCTCCTGCTTTGCTTCATATCTTAGCAAGATATCCTATGAAGCATCCTCTATGGTTGCGATGATGAGATCGACATCATCCACTGTGAGCACATTCTTAGACTGAGGCTTATTATCTTGGGTCTTCTTTCTTGCCGAGGGTTTCTGTGGATAAACCTTCATTTTCTTCGATGTTTCGGCCTTTGTAAGGGGATCCTTCGGTGGTGTAACTTCTCCTTTCTCTTTCTTTTCTTCTTCTTCCCCTCCTTCTTCTTGGTTCACTTTGTCTGCTCCTCTTCCTGCGGGTGAGTCAGGCCTACTTTCCTCTGATGTGTTGTCCTCCTCATCAGTTTCGATGTTTGGCACTTCCTCCTTTTTATTCTTTTTCTTTGTGCTAGTCTGTCCATCATGCTTGAACCGGGTGACCAATGGACTTACGATGATGTTGGGGTCAGAGAGTTCTACATCTTCCACTGGTACAAGGAATTATGTTGGCCATTATTTGGTTATATCCTCCATATCTTCACCTACCATCTTATAATAGGACTACAACTACTCCTTACTTTCGTCCCTGCGCGAATGATGTAGATAAAGTGCCGATCTACGTGGAACTTCACTAGCGGTCTGTAGTGGTGTAGTGTATTCGGGGTCATTTGTGGAAATGATTCAATGTCGTTCTTCAGCTGTAGGTAGTAAGCATGGAACACCACATTCGATTTCCACTACTTCACCATATCATTTATGTACCACAAGGTGGAGAACCTTGCGGAAAATGACTCTGATGGCTCAACTTCCTGGAAGGCTGCTCCTTCTGACATTTTCCAGGAAACAAATGTGATCAATACTAGTAGCCAACTAAAATGAAACTCATGTCCCTGATATTGCACTTCGTGACAGTCCTTCTCCAAATTGTTGACAAGGTAACTCACCCAGTTCATTTTCATTCCTTCTACGCACTTCCCTGCGAGGTCTACTACAAATCTAGTGACCTATGTCAGATGGTTCTTTCTGATGAGATTACCAGCTATAAGCTGACAAGCTAGGCGCACTGCACCATCCTAGATGGAGGCTACCTTGTAGCCTCACTTTCCCTTTTCTACTGTTATAACCCTAATTTTCACCATACATGCTTACATGGCATCAGGCCATCTCAGATCCCTTGTTTTCCAAATCACTGTTGAACAACTCTTTAAAAAACCTCTTTTATAAGGGCCCACATGCCCTACTCCATTACTGCACACATGTACACGCTAGCTTCCCCAAAACAACCCGTGTGTACCTACAAAAGCACGAAAAAAGG
This sequence comes from Picea engelmannii, assembly GCA_009831015.1. Lineage (NCBI taxonomy): Eukaryota > Viridiplantae > Streptophyta > Pinopsida > Pinales > Pinaceae > Picea > Picea engelmannii. Next base: position 312,416 of record ML780126.1, on the reverse strand, counting down.
AAAGGTGTCGACGTAACACATAGCTTTGGGTGAGTTAACTAAAACTCCCGGCCATGCATGGACGAGGGTTCGTCCAAATACCTAGCTTCTTCTAGCCTATAAAATAAGGGTTAGGGGTCCCATTTGGAGGAGGAGAATAAGAGTAAAGAAACTCTACCCAATTGCACATTTCCATTGTCCCAACCCTTTATCCATCCTTGTGAAAAGAGAGATACAAAGCAAAGAAGTTGGAGGACATTTATAGAGGATCCCAAGATCAGGTTCGCAGAGCAGTGGCCGGTCTTGACATTGTAATTTGACTCATTAAAGTTAATAATAAAAAAATTCTTTTCCCGTCCCACTATATGAGTTCTTCATAAGTTTAGTGAATATATGTTTGAATCTCTAACCCATTAATCTGTAGAACAAATGCATGTAGAGTTTGTTTCTTGTTTTTTACGCAGTTCAGTCTTGGGAGGATAGCTTCTAGCAAGCGATCAAGCGTGAAGAAGGATCGACATCGAACATCCGGAACAAGGTATGTTCATTTAACCATGTATTTGCTTAAAATAAATGGGGATTAAGTCTGGGACGAAAGTAGAAAGTAGGATTCTTTCAGTCTTATCTGCATGCATAATACAACCCTAAGTGCTAGTCCATAGGGGGATTTCCCACCACAATAGAATTGGCTACCATACTAGGGAGGTCTTTAGGGTTCCTGGGAATATTTTTGGGTACTTTTAAAAGACTGGTTTTCTTTCTTGTTTTTTGAAGTTTGTACAAAGTCTAAGCTAACAGAGATTCTGGTCTTCCATACCAGTCATCTCTGTTCTTTGCTTGACTGTGTTTTTTCGAGACCCACAGAGGTACACGCAACCTGCATCAGGTATGCACACGTGTACCCACACCCTAATTTCTTACAACCCACGTGTACACACTAGCTAAAGAAGTAACAATAGCGTGTATCATTCCAGAAATTTGTGAGGCAGTCATCCTCTTCCCTGTCAGAATCACTCATTCTCAGGGGTTTTCTGGAACTCTTTCTAGTCTTGGTTGTTTGCAGTCTATAGATTAGGGTTCATCTCAGATTGGTTTGTTTTACAAATTTTTTCCTTACATTGTTTTCTGTTTTCTGTTAAATAAAGTGTCTAAGCCTTCAAGAGATCCTGGTTCTCAATATCAGTGGTCTCTTCCTAGTTTGGATTGTTTGTTTTTATTTGTTTCAGAGTTTTAGAGATACACACGGCCTGTATAATGCTAGAACGCGTGTACACACCCTTTGGCTCTACACATCTCGCGTGCACATGCTTTATGTTGAATTTTCATTAGTGTGCTTGTGAAGGATAGTTTTTGTTGAGGGTGAGGCAATCATCTTTTCCCTTGACAAGATTTATACCTCTCAGGTTTTTGAATCTCTGTCCTAGCATTCGGTAGCTTAGGTTTAATCTTAGCCATAGCTTTCTTTTTTCATTTAAAAGTTTTTCATCAAAATTTTCTTTAGGGTTTTTAGACAAGTGTGAGAGTCATTTCTTAAGTTTCTAGTGTGTGATTTCTTGAAGTGATTCTTTGCAATCTGCGATTAGGCCAAAAGTTTTTCTTGGTTTTTTACTTGTTGATATTTTTCTTTTTTTCTTTTTGAGCATTCAAATAAAAAAAAAATATTTCATTTCTTTGTTTTGTTGAAAAGTGTTGTTTTTCATTAGTAACCAGGGAAAAGTCTTTTCTTTCTTAAGTTATTGATAGTTTACTTAGATCATAAGTAGCTCGTAGTCGAGTGAAATCCTGCTTTAAGTTTGCTGTTCAAAAGATCTTCGAAATTTGCGTCAAGTGAAGTTTTTTGTTTCCAACTTTCTTTTCATTTTTACTTTCGTCTTTCAAACATCACTAGTTTCACTTTCATACCCTTTGACATAAGACATGCCATAAAATTAACGCTAAATATAAAATTTATTAGACTTTTATGTTTGTAGGGTTAACCAACTAGTTCAGGATTAGGGCCTTGGATTAGGTTGGAGAGGAAACTCTTCAAGGCCATTAAAATCAAACATTGGAGTCTAAGTTAGGGAGTGTCCAAGTCCAGTATCGTGAAATTTATTCGGGACCCCCCTCTAACACAGGGGATAAACAGAAGGTCGCGTGTGGAAAGGTAGAAGAGATAACCCCTCCAAAGCTGGACCAATTGTAGTGGAGAACACATATAGAGGGCTTGTCTTGGGATTCCGTCGATTGCATTTTCCTTGGAGCTTCGTGGGTCTCGAATCCATTCGAGGTCCTCAGTTGTCTTCCGAACCACTTAATATCGATACCCTTGATAGGTTTTGGTCTCGATACCCTGTTCATTGTGGTCCACCTGACTTTCGACTCTACTCGCTTGGTGACTGTTTGCGCACTGGCAACCTAGTTGCCTATCTTTTTTAGGGACATACACAGGTGACTGCGGGGGTATACCGTGGTACCTAGGATAGACATCGGGCCACTCTTTGCAAAGTATACCTGGAGGGTGCTTCCGTATTCAAGTTGCACTTGCACTGGTAAGTTTCTCTAGTGTTGGTTGTTGTAACTGTTCTTAAAATTAATTTAGTGTTTACCTGTCTTATCTTATAGGGAATTTTTTAGTGTGTCTTGTTTTTGAATGACTAGAACGCCCTAGAGTGTCTTTGATCTTCTCACACAATGGAGGATCATGATCTCTACCAGTCACGAAGGCTTCTTGGCCTGTCGTCGGTTACACTGGAGCCACCCCTGCCACCACTAAGGCGAAAACTAGACCAACAAGGGTCTTTTGAAGCGACGAGGTCACAATAAATTGTGCCCGACCAACATCCAGAGGAATCAACCATTTTAGACCTTGGAGCGAAAGCTTTTGGTCTAGTTGAAACCTCCACCACTAATATTTCAGCACCCACCATCGTACCGATTCATCCTTACGAGTGCCAAATAGTGTCGTACGCAACAATGGAAACAAATGTTGTTACTCATTCTGAGAATTCTTCAATTCCCACTACGGTTGTCACCACATGAGATTTTCCACCTCCTAACCCACCGTCACCGGTCCAAGACACCATGGTCTCGACCACCTCTACATCGCATAGTGGTCTGATCCTGTCTTTGGTGGCGGCCACAAACCCTTTCACACCAAGTGCGACAGGCCCTCCGTTCTCATACGAGATTCCTAGTTCAGATACAAGTCATGTACTTTACTACTCCACTTCATAGACTTTAGGTCTGGCGGTAGGGAGCTCTAACGCTCCTCTACAAGGACACATGGGGGGCACTCCTGCTCCTTTTAATGCTTTCCTTTATGGGGGGGGTCATATACCTCCTTCGTTCCCTTCACTCGGTGGCACACATCAACAATCCACCGAGCCACCTGCACACCATAGTTTACTTGGATCAGGGATTCAAGGACCACCTTCGCATAATATGCTGGTAGGTTCGACACCATTTTCTTTTTTCGGTGCGTTTGGTAACAACTCCTTCTCGTCAGCTACTTTCCCAATTGGGGGAAACCTCAGTTTCGAACAACCTATTTCTATGCAGGGTACTATTCCTGCATAGGGGGCACACCCAGGAACTTCTTCCGCATCAGGGCCTTGGAATTCTTGGCAGGGATCTGTTCCCTCGTCAGGAATGCCGATCTGGGGTAATTATTTTCACAATCAATGGAACCTCGGAAAAATAACTATGCCTATCCCCACGGGACCGACATGGGGTAATCCTTCCCAAAGTCCTTTGAATGTAATGCATGCCCAACCATCTATGTCCTATTTTTGAAATTAGCTGATGATGTCTCCTCACACGCAAAATTCATACGCTAGCCATGGCCATGGTTTTTACCAGAACCCAGGCTAGTAGTCAAACTTTTCCTAGAAACCTGGTGCGAGTCAAACTCCATGCCCCTTTTTCCCAGGTTATCACCAACAACCCAAACTACCCTTCCTGGAAACCTTGCATTTTCCAGACTTGACAAGGTTGTTGAATGACCCTATATGTCATGATCCGCGTTGTCCTTCTATGCCAATGAAGTTACCTTCAGACATCCCAAATTTCGAAGCCAATCCTAACGAAGATCTAGGAGATCATGTGACTACCTTCCATCTTTGGTGCTCATCTAACTCGTTGAAAGATGACTCCATACAGTTGCGATTGTTTCAACGTACTCTCATTGGGAGTGCCGCAAAATGGTACATTGAGCTCGAGCACTCAATATAATCTTCCTTCAGAGAACTGGCGATGGATTTCCTTAACCATTTCCAGTTACCTGTGAGATACGATGCTGACACCAAATTGCTGGCCAATTTCTCACAAACAAAAGTGGACCATATCTCTGATCACATCCAAGAATGGAGACGCCGAAAGAGTTTAATTAAGGTACCCGTCCCACCAACATTCCTTCTCGAGTGGTTCCTTAAGTCTTTGGTCCCACAATTGTCTAAAGACGTCGCGATGTTGGGAGTATTTTCTGAAGAAGATGCCATCACAAGAGCTCAACAACTTGAGATAATCTATTCTTAGTCCAATTTATTATACAAGATCTTGCCATATGTGCCACACTCAATACTTGATAACATCAGACATAGAGCTAGACCACATGCCGACGGTATTGTTGGTTCAGCATAAACAAATCCCACTAAGCAATTGACAAAGCGGTTGCAACAGTTATCTATACAACACACAGTAACCAACCAAACTACTGCTTTGGCTGCTCCCCCTACCAAAACATCAGATGTACACACAGTGCAATCGACTAATCCAAAGACCACCCAATAGCCTGAAGGAAAGAAAAAACAATGAAACAAGGGTAAGGGGGATAAGAAACCTACCTATAATGCTGGCGGGGACAACACTAAGAAATGAAAGGTGAGGTATCCATGAAACTTATGCACGGAAGACCACTTGTCCCATCTATGTACTTGGTTTGCAGAAGTCCAAAAGTTTGTGACGCAGCAACAACCTGCCGTGTTAACCAATCCATTTCAAAATGGGCAAAATCTAACCCAAACCTCTGCAATCACGGAAGGGGGCAGCCAAGGACCCTCTCTGTCTTTGAACAACCCCGCATCCACGAATGTATATATGGTGAAGGGTGATTCTTTTATATCAACTAGAGAACATGACTATAGTAAACCAAGCACTTCTGAGAAGGGCAAAGAAGCCGAACTCCCATCTCTTCCTCTACAGATTGAGAAGACGTTGGACAAAACAATGACACACATCCCCAAAGGCGTGTTCAAAAAAGCTTCTCACAACCCCAACACAAGGGCCACCCAGAACTATTATGTGGTGGAATATTTATCACAAACCCCTTGTGAGATGTTCGCTTTGGAGGTCCTCCAAAGCTTCCCTTCCCAGAGGAAAGCCTTGTTAACCGCTTTAGGATCTACCAAGACTTATAATCCGGGTACAATCATGCTGGATACAACCGACCTAAAACCTCGTCTGCCTTACCACGTAGCGTTTTAGATAGTAGTGGCTTATCCCATGAAAATTTTTACTCGAAATATCTTTCGCACGGTGGTTTATGAGGGAGCGTCGACATGCATTATGTCGTTGGCATGTTGGAAGGCCATTGGCCAACCCGTTTTGTCTCCATCACCTACTCTCCTCACTGCTTTCGATGGTCGTTCGTTCCAACCACATGGCATCATTCCCTCTTTCCTCGTGTAGTTAGGAGGGAAGACCGTGTGTGTTGAGGTAGAGGTAGTAGATGCGCCCCTCAACTAAAACCTCTTGTTAGGAAGGAGTTGGAATTATTCCATGCAAGCTGTGGTTGCTACAGTTTTCCGGGTCTTGTTGTTCCCACATGAGGGCCAGATAGTGACCATCGATCAATTGTCTTTCTCCAGACCTGACCCTTCATTGGGGGCATCCATGGTCCCAATGATTGATAATCCTCAACCAAGTGTAGTCAACGTAGGGTTTGGTTTGTTCCCATCTTTGATGGGTACCTTCGATTACCCGCCCCCTCAAGGAAATATCAAGTTTATATCCAATCACCATAAGGTTGAGATTTTTCAAGTTTCCTCATTCTGCATGACTTACTTCAATGATTCGTGGATACTTCCTTCCCCATTGGTCACGATGGATGGGACAAGGCACCTAGGCATGTCCATACCCTTGTCCACAACTGAAGTAGCGTACTCTTTAGTCCAACAAACTTCAGCCAACACTGATCCAACTCCTGCACAAGAGTTCGATCCACTTCTAGAGCCTATTTGGGCTCAGGATTATCTCACTGACACCGATTCATTAGACTTAGTCTTTCCCTCTGATGAAGCTATAATTGAGGCAATGACTAGTCTGGACAAACCCTAGGATGATCTTCATCACAGATCATACTTCCTCCCAGAGTTAAGCAGAATCGAAGTTGGAGAATTCACCTTGACTATGAAGGGAGATAGGTCTTGTCCTATTAATCCCTTAGCTACATTTGAGGTTTATGCTGAGGGTAATATGGAAACTATCACTGAAACCTTACCGATCAATATCTCCCAAAACCATGGCATTGTGGAGAATGTTTTCATCAGAGCTGATTTCTCCCCCGGAGAGATTCAAATCTACACAGATCTTTTTAAAAAATGCCACGACGTTTTTGCTTGGTATTATGAGGAAATGCTAGACATCGATCCAAAAATAGTTGAACATGAAATCACAACTTATCCAGATGCCAAGCCTATCCGACAGAAGCTTCGTCCAGTTAACCCCAAGAAAGAAACAACCATTAAGGTTGAGGTTGAGAAACTGCTAAAAGCCGGTTTTATCTATCCTATCCATTTGACCCAATGGGTGTCAAATCCCGTGCCGGTCAATAAAAAACAAGGCACAATTCATGTATGTATAGACTTCCATGATTTGAACAAGGCCTATCCCAAAGATAATTTTCCCACACCATTCATCAACCAGATAATTGATGAATGTGCGGGTTGCGAGGCCTTCTCTTTCATGGACGTTTTTTCGGGGTATAATCAAATACAAATCAAACCCGAAGACCAGCACAAAACAACATTCATCTGTCCATGGGGTACATTCACCTATCGTAAGATGCCTTTTGGTCTCAAAAATGCTGGAGCCACCTTTCAGTGGGCCATGTCTTTTTCTTTCCATGACCTCAAGCATATAGTCGAGGCTTATTTAGATGATTTAGAATCTCGATCTTGCAAGAGAACGAATCATCCCACACACCTCCGACTTATCTTTGAGCATTGTCGCTACTTCCAAATTTTCTTGAATCCAAACAAGTGCATCTTTTGCGTAACATAAGGATGTTTGCTAGGTTTCATAGTGTCAACAACATGGATCATGATCGATCCTCTCAAGTTTGAGGCAATAATTCAGTTTCCCCCCCCCATGCACAATCCTTCAAATTCAGAGTCTATAGGGAAAGGCAAATTTTTTATGATGCTTCATCACTAACTATGCTGAGATCACCAAGGGATTTATGTGCTTACTTAAGAAAGATGTTCCTTTTTATTGGGACGATTATGCTCAACGCTCTTTCGCTGCATTGAAACATGCACTCACAATTGCCCCTCTGCTCTGGCCACCTAACTATAACAAGGATTTCTTATTATATCTAGCTGCATCAGAGTCAACCATTGGCATGGTCTTAGTTCAGGAGGATGACTTGTTTTCATAATATGTTATCTATTACCTAAGTCAAGGCCTTGTAGGATTGGAACTCAATTATTCTCATATTGAAAAACTTGCGTTGGCAGTAATCCATGCTGTTCAACGGTTCCGTCATTATGTTTTGTTTCACAAGACCACCATCATTGTTGTTGTGAATCCATTTCAATACATGTTGACACGACAAGTAATAGGTGGCAAGATCAGTAGATGGATAATCATCCTCCAGGAGTTTGACTTAGCTTTCGTTTCAGCGAAATCCAAAAAGTCACTGGTCTTCGCAGAACTTATTTTGGAACTTCCGGTTGAGTCAGGTGATCTTGTGCCCGAAGAGTTGCCTATCAGAGGAGATATGTTTTTGATCACCTCTTTAGACCCATGGTATGGAGATATACTTATATATATCCAGACTTTGAAGTGCCCCACCTCTGCTTCTCATTATGAGCGTCGACGCATATGCCATCAGGCTAAGAATTATCTCATACTCGATGATACATTGTATCAGAGAGGCGTAGACTGCATCCTACGTCGATGTCTCACTCACGAAGAAGTAGTTATCATGCTTAACGATTTCCATACCAAAGCCTGTGGTGGTCATTTTTCTGGGTTGGCAAAAACCCAAAAGATTCTACAAGTAGGTTACTTCTGGCTGACACTTATCAAAGATTGTATCGAATCGGTCAAGAAGTACCACCCATGCCAAATCTTCTCTTGGAAGATGAGGGAACATCCTGCTCCAATGTTTCATGTCATCACAGTTGGTCCCTTCACCAAGTGGGGGATTGATTACACTACATGCAACCCTCCTTTAGCAAGGGGGAACCACTATATGATCGTAGCTGTAGACTACTTCACAAAGTGGATTGAAGCTATGCCAATGTTTAAATATGATGGAGAGACTGCAACTCTCTTCTTATTCAATTAGATAATAGCAAGGTTCGATGTCTCGAGGGATATTGTCACTGACCATGGAAGTCACTTTTAGAACCAGATGATGACTGAGTTAACATCAAATCTTGGGTTATGGAAAGAACATTCATCACCCTACTACCCCCAAGCAAATGGTCAGGTGGAAGCTGTAAACAAAACTCTTAAGACCATTCCAGCGAATGATCAACTCAACCAAGTCAAATTGGCATTTGATGTTATACTTGGCATTATGGGCTTACTGAATGTATGTTAAGACTGCAACTGGTTTCTCACCTTTCCAACTTTTTTACAAGCTGGAAGCAGTCTTTCCTATCGAATGTCAGATCCCGTCTCTAAAATTGGCAGTAAAATTATTTCCAGAAACTTCTCCACTTGAAGAATGGTTAGTATACCTTGAGAAACTCAATGAGAAGCATCGTGATGCAGCCCTAGCCAACGAGGCTCACAAACATAAATTCAAGTGTCAGTATGATAGGCCTGTTCATCCTCAGATTTTCTTTGAAGGTGACCTTGTCCTGGTCTATGACCAAGATAAGGACCCCCTGGGGGCAGGAAAATTCAAACCCATGTGGTTCAGACCTTTCATCATAAAAGAGGTGTTAAAAAAGGGTTCTTATCATTTGGTTTAATTTGAAGGGAATGCTTTGGCGGAGCCTAGAAATGGGCTCTACCTCAAGAAGTATTACTCATAGGCAGGTCACTGTGGGTAACTTTTTGTAACATATGTATAGTCTTTGTACTATTATTTTCTAGTTTCTTGTAGTGTTATGGACATGTCATTAATGTTATCTTTCATCACTGTGGCAGATGTCAAGTGATTCTTAGGTGTTCATTGGGTATGTAGACGGTGTTAGCCAACACACTCAGAGGCTTGCCTCCGCAACTTGGGTAATATTTACACCTCAAGGCCAGTTATTATCTTTCGGAGGTATATGCTTAGGTGACACCACAAATAATGTCGTCGAGTATAGTGCATTTATTGAGTTGCTTCGTGAGGCTTTTTCATTTGGTATCTCTCATCTCTAGGTCTATCTCGACGCTCAACTGGTTGTGTCTCAGTTAAACAGAGTATATCGGGTTCATGATCCAACTTTACACTGACGATTCCTTAGCGTACGTCTCTTAGAATGAAATTTTGATTATATTACATATTTTCATGTTCCTAGGAGATTAAACCAAGTTACAGATACTCTAGCTAATCAAATTTTAGATTGGCATCTTGCACACACATGAAAGAAAATTCACATAAACATGTAAATACATTTTTTGCACACATGATCCATAAGACACAAAAGACATAAAAACCATATATAATATCATAAAGTAACTAGAGTACACAGATGGATGCAAGCGCCTCAGAAATATGACCAATAACGAGTCATGGGGCTTATGCCCTCAAAAAATATATACAAGTAGTGCTCATGGCACATGAAATGTCTAACTAAGGTCAGGGCCTGTGGGCCCTGTTATACTGATCCATAGCATTGGCTAAACGCCGAAACAACCGGACCCACATCCGTGGTGCCCCCACTACATGAGGCTGCATAGATGGTGGCAGGTCCTCAATATTTTCCATAGGGACCGTGCGAGTGAGCACAGTAAAGTTCTACTTGACTCGTCTCAATACCCTCTCAGCCTCCCTGGCTGAAAGATCTCTTGCTACTGCTGGTCCCCCTGCGGCGGCAGGTGCGGCCCCTGGCCGAGGATGATTCCTGTTCCTCACATAGTCAACGGGTCGCACTGGTCCCACATCTGCACACAACGAACACATATCCATTAAATACTTTGGTATAACAAAAAAAATGATATATATAACAAAAAAAACATAAAAAATACATATGTTTAACAAAAAAAAAAAACTACAAAGGTGGAGACTTACACATCTCCCCTCGCTCCTCACCAGGAGGTACTAGTATCTCAGGGTCTCTCGATAAATCAATCCCGGCATAGGGGTAATCCTCTATAACCAGGATCTGTCACGACAACCATGCAAAAAATTCATCATCGAAGGACTCATTGGTCCTTCCACCACCCTATTGCGACAATAATACTGCCCATCTACACATAGCAGGAAGAGAGGCCTGATGTCCTCGTACCACTACTCGAGGACTAAAACTCAGAACTCTCTTAAAAAAGAATGAGCACAGAATGGTCCCGAACCCAAAGTTCCTCTGTGTCTGCAAATGACAATCTATCAACTGCCTCTTCATACACTCGAGCAATGTGGTACTCCAATAAAAAATTTGTGCATTTAAGCATTGGACTACACAGTTCATTTGTGCACGGGACGCCTAATGTAGATCCACAGAACCAATAATTCACTTAATAAGAAATACTATCACCTGTAGCGATAAGTCAGTAATATTGCTTATGGGAACCTGTGAGCTCAAGCAATCTGTATCATCTACACAATATAGACCTATCAATTCCGCTATGTTATGCGGCCCCAAAGGAAAAGTCTGGAAGTTGACTGGTTCCCCTCTCTTGGAGAGGCTAGTCAAAAAGTAAATGTCCTTGGTCGTGGGCACCAGTGACTGCTCCTCTAACATGAATGCCTCTGCATCTGGATGGCAGTAGTCAACCAAGGCATTCAGTAGCCTAGGTTGTGCCCGCATAAAAGGACATAGGAAAAACTTGAGTAACCCACACTGCATCAAGGCAACCACAACATTGGGGTCTTCCCTGACCAACTCACTAACTTCTTCATGCTCACTTTCTCTCCAGTGGACATACATCCTGCAAAACACCAAGGTTCAGGAAAGTTAACCCTTGATTTTTAAGCCTTTTTCATTTAATAAGGGAGTCCACGCAGGCTGTAATAGTGACAGTTGTGTGTACATGCATGCAAATCTTACTCTGTCCGAATGTACACGTGGCCTGTCCTGAGACAACCCGTGTGGACCTAGGGCCGACCTTTTAAAGGTCAATGCCCCCCTAAAAAATGAAACCCAATGCAAAACTAAAGACTTAAAATGCAAGATAAGAGAGTTTGTACTTACTTGGTCCAGACAGAAGTTCGTTTCGTCCACTATAGCTCCTAGAATCAATGCTTTTTGACAAAGGGGGTCTTTTGGCTCCAGAGTCAATTTCCAAATCAACAATGGTAATAATGAGCTGCCAGCTTCTATTTATAGACATTTTGGCCTCTTTTTGTCACTTTTTTGGCCTCCCTTATCATTTTATTTAAACCAAAAACCATTTAGAGTGATTCAGGAGTTGCATGGGAGGGATATGCTCGGGTATAGGGACAATTTTTTGGAGTTTTGGGTAATTTTCGATGGTCCGTGATTTTTTTTTTCGAGGATCAACTTGAGCATATGAGTTAGGTTTCTACCCTGACTTTTGTATCTCGTTGTATTTTTCCTTTTCCATAGGATCAATCCCATCAGGTTATGACATAGAACCATTATAGCTTCTTTATAAGTGTCGCGACTTGGTGGTAGAGCTTACCAGAACATGGATACCCTAGGTAGATCCTGGTTGCATTATGGTATCCATGTTGTCTCTAATCACCGTAGGCTCGAGAGTCCTTGTAGTTTTTCCTGATTATGAGTTTGAACCTCATTTGCACGATTTGTTTTCACTCTTTACCTCACCCTTAGGATTCTCAAAAGATAAAACAGGTCTTCTTTTTGACCCTCTAAACATGAAAACATTGTCGAGCGATCTTGTGGCCTTTCACGCTCGTTAAACTGAAATTTGAAGTCGCGTCTGTCTGGCGGTAGTTTACCCATTTTTCGGTCTGGACGGTACACTATACGAACAAAGGTATACTCTATGGAACTTTAGTTCTCTAGAAGAGTACTCTTAGGTATAATTTTACCCCTTTTTTGGGCTCGAGGGACTAAAATTACGAAAAAGGAACCCCCACGGAGTCCATAGTTAAGCTCTTTTCAAACTCCCTAAAATTGAAAAGATCGTTGAGTGACCTTATTCTTTCACACTCGTTAAACTGGTCCAGAAGAACATTCCTGATGGAGTCCATAGTTAAGTTTTTTTCAGACTCCATAAAAATGAAAAAATGGCCGAGTGATCTTGTTCTTATCACACTCATTAAAATGGTTTTGAATAGACGTCTTATCGGCGCTAGTTTACCCCTTTTTTGAGCCGACTAGACTATCTTCGAAAAAGGTACCCCAATGGAGTCTCCTTTTATGTTTTTTCAGACTCTCTAAATATGAAAAATCACCGAGGTTACCTTCTCTGGGCTCGTTAAACTTACATCGAAGGAAGTTACCATTGTGTGTTTTGTTAACCACGTTTGCATACCTTATACACCAGCCTTGTAGCACTTTGCTTCTGCGTCTTACCACCCTTGGCCCCCGAAGGATTTTTTTCGAGTATCATTATTTTGAACATCAGTCTTGTCCTTGCACCTTGAACTTGTATGTTTGTAACACTCGTTCCTCCATTGTAACGTAACATTCCTTTATTTTTTTTTCCAAAATTATTGAAAAATACAAAAAAAATCAAATATAGCCCAAAAAGAGGAAGGGAAAAGTATTTTCTTTATTGGTAGCATAATGAGTCGCCCTTGGATAAAGCACATATATCTGTTTGTTTGTCAAACTATGGGATGTAATACGACCTTAGGAAGTTGTTCTCGCTACATAGAGTTGTGTCCTCCTCCGTTTGGTTATTCTTCCAAACATATGGAGAGTTTGCGTTGCCTCCTGCTTTGTAAACTTATGATTAATTCCATGTTGCCTAAGTCTCATCATTTGTCATCCTATTGTCCAAGGGAAGTTTCTACCAAGCCTGAGTTGGCCCCTTTTCAATTTGTCTCTTTCCCTCATGCCCGATCATCCTGAAAGTCCAATCAAGTCTTTGTTCGAAATCAATGAAGCCTTCATTTTGATCATCAAGATTCTCTAGTCCATGACCGACGAGCCATCGAAGACCTCTAGGTAGTGAATTCATACACTCATATTACACTCATGTTATAACCCTAAATTGCACCATCCATGCTTACCTGGCATCAGGCCAACTCATTGCCCTTCATTGCCAAAGCCATGCTAAACAGACTCTTTAAAAAACCTCTTAAAACAAGTAACCCACGCCCTAACCCATTACTAGGCACATTGGAACGCTGGCAGGCCTTATACTGCACGTGTTGGAACGCGGGATGGCCCACTACAACACGCGTTTACCTAACAAAGCAAAAAATCAGGAAAGTTTCCGCCGGGACGAAAATCTTTGGGTCAGTTAACTGGAACTCCCATCCATGCATGGCCGAGAATTCGTCCAAAACCCTAGCTCCTTCTAGCCTATAAAATAAGGGGTAGGGGTACTATTTGGAAGAGGAAAGTCATAGCAAAGAAACTCTGCCCAATTGCCAAATCCATTTTTTCCCAACCCTTTAGCCTTTCCTCAAGCTTTAGGAGAATTCAAGCAAAGCAGTTGGAGGAAAAAGAAGAGGAGGAGCCCAGGATCAGGATCGAGGAACGGTGGCCGATATCTATAATCATTGTAAGTTGGTTCATCTTGAGATTAATAAAAAAGATACTTTTCCCGTCCCAAATGCACGAATCTTATATGTTTTATTCGATTTATGCTTAATCTCTAACCCTCTAGTAGAACAATAGCATGCATGCGTAGTTTTGTCTTGATTGCAGGATCGCTTTTTGGAAGGAGAAACAGAAGCAAGGGGATAAAGCGCAACGAAGGATCTACACCAACCGTCGATAAAAAGGTTAGTTGGTTCTTTCCATGTTTGCATGTGAAAAAGGGTTTTAGGTTTGGGGTAGAAGGTTAAAAGTAATTTCTTAAGGGTCATGATATACATGCAAGTTTAAGCCCTAGCTTGTTAGTCCGTAGGGTAGAATTTCCCCACAACAGAATTGGCGACTCAACTGGGGATAATTTACTCTTAGGGTTTCCCGGATTTAGTTAAAGGTTCTTGGGTAGTTCAAAAAAGTACAATTTCAGTTTCTTTGTTTATTTGTTGTCTGTTAGGTCAAAGCTAGCAGGGAACCTGGTTATCAATACCATTTTTTCCTTGAATGTTTCTTGAAAATTTTTCTCGGGACACACAGAGGTACACGCGGCCTGCAGAAGGCCTGCATGTGTGTAACCCGCACCCTAACATTCTACAACCCGTGTTTGAACGCCTGCTGTAGTGGTTTCAGTAGTGTGTAGAGCCCAGGAATCTTAAGAGGCAGTCTCCTCTTCCCTGTCAGAAGTTTATCTTCTCAGGGGGCTTTCTGGATCCTGTCTGGGTCTTGTTGGTTTACTGTCTTGCTTTCAGTCTGCCTTATTGTGTTGGTTATCCTTTGCATTTGTTTTCTTTTTGCAAATTTTCCTTTTCTGTTGAAGTAGAAGCATCCAAGACTTTTAGAGACCCTGGTTGTCAATACCAGAGGCCTTTTTCAGGTCTGGGCTGACTGTGTGTTGTCTTATCTTAGCTTTTATATAGACCCGCGGCCTGTTTAGGTTTAGCCCGCGGGTACCCGCGTGCTGTTGTAGCTCAGCACACGTTTGCACGTGTGCTGTCTTGGTGACAGTCATGGGCTTGATTGGAAGCTTTTCAGATTGGGTGGGACAATCATCCCCTCTTGTGGTGAGAAGAGCTCCTCTCAGGGGTATAGAGTCTGGGGCTGCACAGTCAGCAGGTTAGGGCATCCTATCCTTAGCCTGTGTTTTTTTAGTTGATGTTTTGATAGAAAAGACAAAGAGAATTTTTTTTTTTATGGTTTTTAGACAAGTGTTAGAATCAATACTTTCTTGATATCTTTTTCACATATTTTCTCTGATTCTTTTGCGATCTGCGCTTTAAGCCAGAGTTTTATTTCCGTTCTCTTGGTTTTGTGCTTGTCAGCATTTTTCCTTGTTGCGTCATTTTGCAATTAAATAAAAAAAATAAAAATTTCTTGTTTCATTTTCTTCTTGGTTTGAAGATTGTGTTGTTGCATTAGTAGCTAGGAAAGAGTCCTTTTTCATAAGTTTTTGCATGGAATCTTAGAAAATTTAAAAAGGAAAAGAAGTCTTTCTTGTTGAAAAGTTGCTAGTTTTGCATTTTTTGTAAAAGTTTTTGTTTCCAAGCATTTCTTGTTCATTTTTCTTTGAGTCTTTTTACACACCATTAGTTTCACTTTCATACCTCGTGACTTAAAAATCCCATTAAAAACAATGCTAATTAAAATCAAGTAGAATTTTTGTTTATAGGGTGCATACACTAGCTCAGGACTAGGGCCTTGGAATAGGTTGGAGAGTAAATTCTCCAAGGCCACCCAAACTAAACATTGGAGTCTATCAATAGGGAGTGTAGAAGTCTAGTTACGGAAAGTTATCCGGGACCCCCCTCTAACACAGGGGCTAAGCACAAGGTGGCGTAAGGAAAGGTAGCGGAGATAACCCCTCTAAAGCTGGACCGAGCGTTGTGGAGAACACATATCGAGGATTTGTTAAGGGATTCCGTCGTTTGCATTTGCCACAGAGCTTTGTGGGTATCGAATCCGTTCGAGGTCCTCAGTCGTCTTCCAGACGATTTTCTCTCAATACCCTTGACAGGTTTCAGGCTTGATACCCTGCTCATTGTGGTCCACCCGACTATCGACTGTACCCGCCTGGTGACTGTTCACGTGCTGGCAAACTAGTTGCCTATCTTTTCTAGGGACATACACGGGTGACTGTGGGGGTATACCGTGGTACCTAGGACAGACATCGGGCCATGCTTTGAAGAGTATACCTGGAGGGTGCTTCCGTATTCGAGTTTCACTTGCACCGGTAAGTTGCTCTAGTGTTGGTTGTTGTAACTGTTCTTCCAACTAGTTTAGTGCTTGCTTGATTTATCTTCTAGGGGATTTCTTTTAGCGAGTGTTACTGTTTTTTCGTGTAGAATACCTTAGCGTGTCGTGAATCTTCTCACACAGTGGAGAATTCAGAGCTCCGCCGGTCACGAAGGCTTCTGGGCCTGCCGCCGGTTATACTGGAGCCACCCCTGCCACCATTGAGGCGGAAGCTAGACCATCAAGGGTCTTTCGAAGCAACCGGGGATTTTGAGCCCGAACAACTCCCGGAGGAATCAACCGCCAATATTGGATCGGTTGAAACCTCAAACACTGATACTTGGCCGGACATTATTGTGCCAATTCAATTTTATGAAAGCCTGTCAGTGCCAAACCCAGTTATGGAACCAAACTGTGTTACTTCCTCTGGGAATTCTTCCATTCCTATCATTGTTTCTACCACAGGAGAATCTTCTCCTAACTTTCCTTTGTCGGCAGTCCGGGCCACCATGGTCTCGGCCGCAACTACGTCGCACAGTGTACCAACCCCATATATCGCGACGACCACACCTCCTTACACACCTAGTGCGACAGGCGCTCCGTTTTCATACGGTATGCCTAGTTCAGGTACAAGTCATGTACTCACTTCCTCCACTTTACAGACTTTGGGTCTGGGGGAAGGGAGCTCTAACGCTCCTCTGCAAGGTCAACTTGGGGGCATTCCTGTCCCTTTCAATGCTTTTCCTTACGCCAGAGGTCATATCCCTCCTTCGTCCCCTTCACTTAGTGGATTGCATTAGCAGTTCGCTGGGCAACCTGCACACACGAGTTCATTTGGAGCCGGGAGTCAAGGAACACCTGCGCAAACTCTGCCAGTAGGTTCGTCACCGTTTGTCTGGAACGGGACGTTTGGTAATAACACTTTCGCATCCACTACTTTCCCATCTGGGGGCACACCCATTTTTGGACAGTCTACACTGGCACAGGGTACTATTCCTACGCCGGGGGCACATATACCAGGACCTTGGAACTCAACACAAGGATCCGTTCCATCCTCTGGAATGCCGTTCTGGGGTAATTCTTTCCACAACCAATGGAACCCCGGACAGACTTCTATGCCTCTTCCATCAGGACTGGCATGGGGTAATCCGTCCCAAAGTCCATCAAACATGATGAATGCCCAACATCCTATGTCCTTCATGGGGAATCAGCCAATGATGTCTCCTCATATGCAAAACCCTTATGCTGGTCAGGGCCATGGTTTCTACTAGAACCCGGGCCAACAACCAAACTTTTCCTGGCAACCTGGTGCTAGTCAAACTCCAGGACCCTTTTATCCCAGCTATCAGCAGCAACCTAAACTACCATTCTTGGTGACATTACACTTGCTAGATTTGACACGGTTGTTAAATGATCCTATCTGTCATGATCCGCGTTGGCCTCCTATTCCGACGAAGTTGCCTTCGGACATCCCAAAGTTCGAGGCCAAGCCTAACGAAGATCCAGGTGATCACGTGACTACTTTCCATCTCTGGTGTTCATCTAACTCACTGAAAGATGACTCCGTCCAGTTGTGATTGTTTCAACGCACTCTCATCGGGAGTGCAGCGAAATGGTACATAGAGCTTGACCGCTCATGATATTCTTCTTTTGGCGAACTGGTGATGGCTTTCCTTAACCATTTCTAGTTACCTGTGAGATACGACGCCGGCACAGAGCTGCTAGCCAATTTCAAGCAGACGACAGCGGACCATATCTCGGATCATATTCGAGAGTGGCGACGCTGAAAGAGTCTTATCAAGGTACCCATCCCACCAACATTCCTGTTTGAGTGGTTCCTTAAGTCTTTAGTTCCATAGTTATCCAAAGACGTCGCAACTTCAGGGGTTTTCTCCGAGGAAGATGCCATCATGAGAGCTCAACAGTTTGAGCTTATCTATTCTCAGTCTGGTTTACTATACAACATCCTGTCGGATGCACCACGGTCAATACTAGATAAAACCAGACAGAGAGCCGGACCACATGCCGATGGTATCGTTGGTTCGGCACAAACCAAGCCCGCGGAGCAATTGACAAAACAATTGCAACAATTATCTATACAACACTCAGCGGCCAGCCAGACTACTTCTTTGGCTGCTCCTCCTACTCAAACATCGGAAGTACACTCCGTACAGACGACTAACCCAAAGGCCAACCAGCAACCTGAAGGGAAGAAAAAACAACGCAAGAAGAGTAAGGGGGATAAGAAACCAACTGATAATGCTGGCGAGGGCACCACGGAAAAATGGAAGGCGAGGTATCTGTGCAACTTATGTGCGGAAGACCACCCTACCCATCTATGTCCTCGACTTGTAGAGGCCTAGAAGTTTGTCACACATCAACAACAAGCCGTGTTGACTAATCCCTTTCGGCATGGGCAAAATTTAACTCAAGCCTCTGCAAGTGCTGAAGGGGGAAGTTCAGAAACCTTCCCTCCCCCAAACAATTCATCTGCTGCGAACGTATATATGGTTAAAAGTGATGCTTTCATAATGACTAGAGCGCATGACTATAGAAAATCAAGTGCCTCTGAGAAGGGAAAAGAAGCTGAGATCCCATCTCTTCCTCTACAGATCGAGAAGACGTTGGGTGAAACAATGACACACATTCCCAAGGGTGCATTTAAGCGAGCTTCTCAC